>JAODUH010058114.1:0-42664 GCA_027564835.1 Typhlichthys subterraneus | reverse complement strand
CCCCCCCCCCCCCCCCAGCGAACTACACTTCAGTGCGGGGAAATCAATAACAGCCAATGACACCCTCTGTCTCTCACCCGTCTCTCGTTCTCTGCCTCTCCATGTTTTGTTTCTCAATTAAGTGAAACATGCTTTGGTTGGCTTTGGTTGTGTCTGTGTGCACCACGCAACACCAAATCAATATCTGGGAAACCGTGGTTACCTTGTCGTCAGAAACACACACTGAACCACACACTTCTCTCAACACTTGTGACCTCTATTTAAACGTTAACGCTTGGCTGAGCAGTTCCCGGGGAGTCCTCGTCAGCCAATAGACACTGCTACACAGACATCGTGTCATATGTAATATACAATAGGTTGGAATATTAGAGTATAAGAGAGCAGGGGTTCCCAAACTTGTTCGTGCCAAGACCCACCTAGAGAGGACTATTATATTTAGAGACCAACCAAACACCAAGTACCGGAAATTTAATTTTCAAAAGCCTATCCATTTTAGCTAATGGATAGGCTTTTGTGTACTGTGCGCCAAATATTTTTTAGTGCTCCAGGATCTATGGTGTGCAAGAGGCTAAATAGGATGCCATCCAATCAGGAACAAGTAGGCTATTTTGCCACAACCTTACTCATGTCCAGTGAGTGGAACAACATGCTAGTAAAGTGCGAAAGCCTTTCATTGATATTCTTCATTCAATGGCCGCTTACAGTTTTCGGGACCCACACAATCCCACTCAGTGACCCACCTGTGCCGACCCAGACCCACAGTTTGAAAACCGTTGTACTAAAGCATTATCTGTAGTTCTCTCTCATCTTGAGGTTCGTGTGCAATTCGAAAGATACACTGAGAAAAAATGTTGTCATCCAAAAACGTGCTGAAGGTGCTTTTACAGCAGAAAGCTCTAGGGTTAAATCCCACATGGACATGGGCCTACCTTGGTCCCCTTACAGTTATAGGCTTCTAGTCAAATCAAGTCCATTGTACTAGTCCTTAACCACACTGTAATCTCAGATGGCGGCACAAGACGTCATTAATCATGTGAGATAGGGATGGGACGATATATGATATATAATTTATCGCGTTAAAAATACTGACGATAATCGTATTGTGGTGAATTTCCATTATTGTGATAATGATAAATGTGAATATTAACAAAAGCTGTCTAGCTAACTTGTACAGTCCAATTGTATTGATTTATTGACCAGCAGCTAAATACTTGTCACACATGCTTTTAATATATTCCCGCACAACCCTCAGGTCCTCTGGCACTGGCCTCTTAGGGCGTACTCACACTTGGCCCAGGAAAACCGTGCCCGAGCTCGTTTGACCACAAAGTGCGGTTCGTTTGGCTAGTGTGATCTCTCCGTACGGTGCCCGGGACCGGCGCATTTAACCGTGCCATGGCCCACTTTAAGGAGGTGGGCCAGTTTGGTTGGACTCGGGCGCGGTACGCATCAGTGTGATCGCAAACGTGCCCGAGCACGGAACTGATGTCATCGATGTTACAGTTGTTTCATTAAAAACAGCATGGCGGCAAATGGATTACTGTGGTCTACGGCAGAACTGCAATGTTTATTGGAAATTTGGGCAGACGAGAGTATTTAGGAGCAACTGGATACAACACACAAGAACTATATCTACCTGCTTCTGGGTATCAAATAACCACTGAGCAGTGTCGGCAGAAGTTGAAAAAACTGCGTTCTCAGTATCTGAAGGTACGGGATGCACTCCGTAAATCTGGTGTAGCTCGTCGGGCATCAAGTACATATTCCAGTGGAACGATTATGTGGACAAAATAATTGTAGTAGCCAACCTAATGTTTTGGAGTAAGTGTGCCCTGGCCCTGAATGTTAACTGCAGTGTGAGTGCAGGCCAGCGGGGGAGTGGGGAGGGGGGACAATCCTGCTCCGGCACGGTTCAAGGTACAGTAACTGGGCATAGTGTGAGTACGCCCTTAGTTGTTCCCCAGGTGAGGACTAAGAACTACGGGAAGGCAGCCTTTAGTGTCTATGGAACAGCCTGTCTCAGGAGCTGAGGGAATCACAATATGTGAACAAAAGTGCTCAAACCTGTGACACACCTTTTTAGATGTAGCATTATCTTAAAACAGTATTTTATTTTGATTTGATCGGTTTTTATTATTTATGTAAATGTATAATTGTTTATATCACTGCAATACTATTGTATCTTCAATATATTGTTATATTTTTCATAATTGTATTGTTTTATTACACTGCTAAGCACGTTGTATTGCAAACCAGCACGAAAGATGCTATATAAATAAAGCTTGATTTTATTTTATTTAGCCTACTGTAAGCTACACAACAGGTGGTAGTGATATGCGGGCCGGGTCTTATTAGCTAATAATAAATATCTACTGAATCATTGCGTGCGAACAGGGATTCTACTATCCCATCTCTCTCAAACACACACATACACACACACAGACCATGCACTGAAGTGGCGGTTCAGATCCTCTCACGATCTGGCTGCAATAAACTAATCTGCATTAGCCATACTGAACTATGAAGTTGGTTTGTCCTACGTAAACTTTGTTTATTTAGTAGCATATATGCAGACGTGCTACTGCCTATAGGCTATGCAATCATGTATTATGCTAGCATAGCCTAAACGAAACCATTAAATAGGCCTAGTTTAGCAAGGCTACCGCTCACTCACGTTGTTGTAGCTTGTCGTGGCCCCAGAGACATTAGGCATAAGGACTTTGGTGGCTCTGCAATAGGTTATTGTCTGTGCCAGTGTATGTCCCTTTGAAAAGTGCATTCAACTAGAAATCTGTGTAAGTTGGCGGTGGATGATGAACGCATATCTTTGTGGGTTGGATCTCATAACCGGTCGGGTGCGTGCGTGACCCATGACCCCCGCATCACTACTAATGTGATATGCTAAATTTAATAGCATTTTCTTCTATTATAAAATCTATTGCTGACTAACACCACAGAAGACACGTATTTACTGTAGCAAAATGTATAAATGTGACCTAATATTTAACCCTTACCTTTTATTATAAACAGTAAATACATTTTGCAACACAACTTAGCATTTTCTTCTATTATAAAATCTATTGCTGACTAACACCACAGAAGACACATATTTACTGTAGCAAAATGTATATATGTGACCTAATATATAACCCATACCTTTTATTGTAAACAGTAAATATGTTTTACAACACAACTAACCCCTAAATGGTTTTTTCATATTATTGTAATTACATTTTATTGTACTGTATACCATGATACTATAAGGCTCCTGGCTGCATACAAATATTTGCCTGAGGTATCCAGACCATATTCACTTTGTGAATCTGTCCACGCTCTATTGGGAAGTGTAAGCAGTCGTTTCATCCTAATTGGGGTAGATCTCTGGTTTATTTTGAAACGATTGGACAGCACTGATCCAATCGGCATTGCTACAACTGTTTTGATCGCCTCATCTAGATCTAACACAATTTCGAAACAGGCTTGACTTCAACGTCATCTCACTAACCCACCCTGATTGATCACTAATGCGAACATGGTTTCCAGGCTTTAATCTCAGCGAAAAGAAATTGATCTGAGGCCAGATAAATTGATTCTATAGCCATGCGGAGCCAGCCTATGCAAATAGAGAAAACAATACAAACATAAATCTTGTGTAATATAAAAATATATTATACAAGGATAAACGTGTTAGCCTGTTAGCTCATGGCTGTGTGGAGAAACTTCAGGTCTTTCCTGGCAGGCTCATGTGCCCTTGGACCGACCTCACATCCACGCGGTGACCTGGACCCCCCCTACGTTATCCAATTAGCCGCAGGGCGAAAGACCCTGTTGGTCTCAGTGCCGAGAAAGAGAGAGAGAGAGAGTGAGAGAGAGAGAGAGAGAGAGAGAGAGGGGGGACCAGGCTGAATCTTAGGCAGTTGGATTTTAGTTGTGATGTGTTAATGTAAACACAATCTCCCCTGGGGCCACAACAAACAGCTGTCATGTTCACACTGCACCTTCCTTCTCTCTCTCTCTCTCTCTCTCTCTCTCTCTCTCTCTCTCTCTCTCTATCTCTCTCTCTGTCTCTCACTCTCTCTCTCTCTATCTCTCTCTTTCCTGCTTTCCCTCGCCGCCCATTTCTTGTTCTCACCAGGCTTTTGAATGCCTGTCAGCGATCGCCGCTCCAAGTGCCCCCTGGGTAACCCTGCGATGATGAGCGGATGCCGGGTAAACAGGGTAAAGCCTGTTGCGTGATGTGATAGAGTGATGGTATAGGGCCCATTAACTGACCGAGAACTGGGTCAGAGGGCAGGCGACATGTTTCTCTCGGGTCAGGGAGAGAGTACAGTCAGACAAGCGTCTCCACTTTGTCCCCAGAGTAGCCAGTAGACATGCCATTTATCTTCCTGTCATATGCTGGTAAAAGGATGATAACCCCCCACCCACACACTCACACATTTTTTTAAACACGTCTTCCTGATGCTATAGAGAGCTGTAGTCACTTCCGCATTATGGGACCTATGTATGGTGGTCAACGGCGAGAATACGGTAACATTATTACACTAGTGATGTTATATATGTTAAAATTATTCGAGTCAAGAAAGTCTCAGTTTGTCGTGTACGGGAGAAAAAAAAAGTCAGGGAATTTGTTTAAATATATATATAAAAACCAATAAGAAAAAAAAATATTGAGATGAAACTTTTTTTTTTCACAGTAAAAAATAAAAACTATAAGAACTATAACTATAAGAACAAACAACAAAATGTGTGATTAAGGAATTTTTTTTCTTCCAAAGTAAAAAAAAATAAAAAATAACGTGAAAAAAAAATAACTAAGAAAATGTTATTTTTTTGTAAAAAATACATTTAAATAAAAAGACTTGTACATTGTCAAAAATATAATGGTGAAGGATTTTCTTTTTTAAAGTAAAGAAAAACAGATGAGAAAAAATAGTTATAAAAATAGTAACAGACGCTGGGAGAAAAATGTTTTTGCTGAGGAGACATTTTTTTATCACACAGTCTGCTCGAGCTAGCTGACGTTGCGGGATAGACTCATTTCAGTAAGTAAAAACTGACTATGTGACTACAGTAATGTCAGATATTCAATCTGTTATTGATCAAAACATAGCTTACATGATGGTAGTCGTAAGTAAGTTAATCAAGAACCGTAACCGGGTTAAATTGTTAAATGGTAGTCAGTGCTGTTATACTTAAACAGGTCCATCCCGCAAAGTCAGCTAGCTCGAGCAGCTAGTGTAAAAAAATAAAAAAAGTCTCCTACTGCAGGAGAAAAAAAAAAATCTCTTCAGCAAAAAAATGTTTTCTCCCAGCGTCTGTTACTATTTTTATAACTTTTTGTTTTTCACTAGTTTTTTATACTATACTATATTTTATACTTTTATATTTTTGACAATGTAAAAAAATTAATTTTCCTCACAATATTTTATTATTTTTTCCACCTGTTATTTTGTTTTGTTTTTTACTTTGGAAAAAATATCCCTTCATCCCAATATTTATTATTATTATTTATTATTCAATAGTTATTTATTTAAAAAATTTAACTTTGAAAAAAAAAAATTCCTTAATCACAATTTTTTTTTCTTAAAATTGATTTTTATTTTTTAATGTGAAAAAAAAAAGTTTAATCACAATATGTTTTTTCTTATTGGTTTTTATATATATATTTAAAAAAATTGGCTCCGTATCATGCATTGGTTTTAGTATGTAATTAGTAAGACTACAAACCCTGTGTCGTGTGTCATGACGTTTTTGCGTCACAATCCACAAGTCGAAGAGAGCAGTTTTGGTGACATGTGTTGTGCAAGACAAAAGCTGTAGTTCACTGAGCAGTTACACACAAAACTAAAGATTACTTTATAGTTCCACAACAATTATCTTTAATATAGACACACATCATGTGTACTTCGTGTCGCAATTCAAACGAGACTCTGGAACGTCCTTCCCCTGCACATACGACATGGTACCACAGCCGCCTCTTTTGCTAAGCTTCTCAAGACTCAACTCTTCAGGGTTGTCTATAGCATTTGACCTTCTATTCCCCTGGTCTCCCCTGCCCTCCCAGTAAGCATGTATTACTATTTTATTTTGTATATACTTCCCAAATTATAATTGTATATTGTTTCTATAATGTATGTTTCTGCCATCGTTAAAAGTCAAAAACGCTTTTATATCTTAACCAAATGTTTTATATTGAAATTTATGTTTGCCTGTGTACAATGTAAGATGTCCTTAAGTGTTTTGAAAGGTGTAATTAAATGAAATGTATTATTATTATTAATTCATTTTATTATTATTATTATTATTTTTTTTTTTTATTATCAAAAATAATGTTATTCTCGCCGTTGACTACCGTACTGTACATATTTTTCAAAACTAAGGTCCCATAACGCAAAAGTAACTTCAGCTCTCCATTAATTGGTTATTATAATTTAAAGGCAAGAACAATTTCCAGTGCCCAGCATTTGTATTATAGCTTTTAAAGGTACAGTCCGCTATTGCAAGCTAAATGTAAGCTAATACACTTCTTGTCAAATTCAATAAATATCTCCTCACATTTCGTTAGCTTAGCTATTTCGCTAGCTTACCTATTTTGCTAGTTTACAGTTCTCCGTGCGTGTGGAAAAAAGTAATCCAATGGCTCCGTAAGTAGTATCATAAACAAAGTGGCGTACACCGCTCGTATCAACAAAGTCGTAGCACTACCATTCGCAGTGCATTTCTGTGTGAGGTATTTGCCAGATTTTGCAGAAACTGCATAGCCTAGATAGTTTTGAGTTCATGCATTTTGAAAGATGTAGGCATAATAGCCTACAGAGAATGCTTTGAAATTAAATATGACTGCAGTTGTGATGGCTGGATTGTAAAGCGTTTTGAAAGTGGATCATAGATATTGAAAAATGCGTCCTATAGCGATCATAGAATAAAATTAGTTTTACGGTGGAAATGTAACCAACTTTGTTGTATAGGTAACTTTCATCATATCCTCTGCCTGCCGATATGTGAGGTGGCGCTATGTACATACAACACTGGTAATAGCAGTAATAGCCTACTGCAATTACTAGGTTAGCAAGCAAGTTCACGGCTGGCGGCTGTGTCTAGAGTGGGAAGCATCTTAGAGTCATCAAAGAGTTCGTCTGGCAGAGCCAGCCTGTACTTACATAAATTTTGTAAACGATGGCTAACTGCGTCAAGATTCGCCTACTTGACAGGAGAGGTATTTTGATATGCATATCAACCAACTTGGTTTATGGTCATTGAGTTACTTGGTTGAACCAAGTAACTCAATGACCAAGTCAGACATTAAACTTATACAGAGGAATTTGTTGAGAAACTTATCAACATGACTTTGGCTGTTTTCAGATAACTGAAATTAGTGAATAAAGTAGGCTACTGCACTAGCGTCCCACCGGAATTACAGATACAGACTTCGTGAGTGACAATGCTAACAGCCAATGCAAATCTACTTTTACACTTCGGAAAGTGCTGTGGAGCATACAGGGGTCTATGCATCAGCTTATGTGACGTAGTGCTGATGGACGGAAGAGGCTGAGACTATCAAAGAGAAGCCATTTACTGCAGCAAGTCTAGGGAAAATAAACAGGGAACCTGACCACATGACCACAATTTAATTAATTATTGAATTATTAATAATGTTGAGAGAGGGGAACATTTGATTAATTTAAAAAAAGGGCTTGATCACCCAAAGCCCCCCCACATACATAAACTGTGTACATGCCCGGTAAGGGTAATATAATTCTCCTGGAGGCAAATCCAAATTGTTGTGAAGAGCCCAAGTTGAGAGACATTAGCTAGGTGGATAGCAACATGACCCCAATCGAGCTGCGTTCAATTGTTGGTCGCTGTACACTGAGGCAGCATATCCTGTAGGTGTCAATAGTTACGTCGCAATATCATCACATATCTCACCGCCCATGGGTGGATGGCCTACTGGGCCCAGGGGTCCCCGAAGCCAGAGCCCTTTATTAACTTTGCATTTCTTGTTGGTCAAAGGGCATATTCATTCATGTCAGTGACAGAGCTCCAAAAAACATAATGATGTACACCTTTAAAGTGAATGTATCCCTTCAGTTAATTTATCTGTATAGGACCGTAAGGGGCTGAGTTCGCCGTGCAAAATGGCCCTTTCGACTCTGTGTGGAGAAACCCAAAAAGCAACCGATATAGAGTATTTTGCTATATTGTTCCGTTGGTTTTAATTGAGTGTACCTATACCATACATGCTGTGTTGTTGTCGAGATAGGCTACTGTACAGGTGAAACTATTTCCGGTTATTGTGCTGCTGGCTTTGAGTGTTCTTGAACATGCAGGTAAATGTATTAGCAAACCAGGGACACCTCCAGCTTATAGACCGCTCCATGTCAACATCGCTGTATTTCTTAAACATCCGAGAGAATGGGGGGGTGGGGGGTGGGGGGGGTGAAGAGCGCTTTACGCCACAACATCACGACCAATCACAACACGGTAAGTCAATGGTCGCTGCTATTCTCACAGCAATCTGTCAGAAGATTCTTGTTTATTGTACTAGGTTGCCATGGGGATAGATAAAGGATTTGACATATAGGCCTAAACATTTAGCGTTTGTTCTCACAGGACAAAATAGCGCTAAATATATTCTCAATAAATTGTTTTCACTGTGAGTGAGAATAATGCACACTATGCTTTCATTTCCTGTTTGCACCTTCTGTATTGGGTGAAGTAGCCTACATTGAATAGCTAATTCAACCAATTAGCTATCGTTTCATGCTTCTGTTCTGAAGACTGATTTGTTGAATTTGTTGCTCATGACTTGCTGTTGACGGTACACTGTGTAACACTAGCAACAGACCTAGGCTGCATTTTAAACCAATTATATATAAATATATAAATGTATATATATATATATATATATATATATATATATATTAGTTTTTTTTAATGATACATAAAAACAAATACGTTATGCCTACTGTAGATCTCTTGCTTTTTTAAGAAAGAGGCATATATCTTATTGTTTTTTGAAGCAGCATAGAGTCGTGCCATGTAATGCTCTGTGGCTTTAGACGTTAAAGCTTTGCTCATTGCTCAAAATATGAATTATGTTGATATCAATAGGTGGTTCAACACTACTGGACATCTGATTTTTATAAATAAGTACGCGTATAGGTAATGGCGGCATTTTATTTGCTTATAAACAGATTAATGAGAAAGCATGGCTTATTACACAGTCACCCATCAGGAGTATGGGATATAGCTGCCTAGATATTTGCCTACACAATTTACCCAAGCATTAGTTAGTACGTTAACGGGAATTATGTAAAAGAAAGAAGAAAAAAAAAACATATATTTATGGAAAATTAGCTTATTTTTAAATGTTAGGCTATTATTATTATTTAATTATTTTTAAACGTATTACAACCTATTTAATATCTTATTTCCACCGTATTGCTGTAATCATACGCGGGCAGCAGAAGGCTGCAGCTCACGCCTGCAGACGTTCATCGCCGTCTCCGTTCCTCTCCTGCGAGCGGAGCGAACGGGGAGATGGGAAGCGCACGATGCTCTACGAGCGACTCTACCGGGCGGACTTGATTCATTTCTTGCGTGTTTCCTTCACCGCGTCGTGTCTCTCTCTCTCCCTCTCTCTCTCTCTCCCCCCCTCCCCACCCCCACCACCATCCCCGCAGCTCGGCGCTGCTCGGCTCCTGGTCCACGAGAGGCTGCAGAGCCGTGCTCGTCGACTCGTTCCGGACCAGATGTGTGTGTGACCGGCTGTCTAGCTTCGCCATTTTAGCCCGGCTGAACCCTGACACGGTAAGAACGACCACCCCTCCTCCTCCACCCTCTACCCCAGCATACTCTCACGTTGGTGGCCTGGACGCGTGTTTGTCGGTTATACGAATGAATGTGCAGGTTTTAAGAGAAGGGCGTAATTGTCGTTAGCCTACATATCAACAGATCCATCCCCCCCCCTCTCTCTCTCTCTATCTCTCTCTCTCTCTCTCTCTCTCTCTCTCTCTAAAGCTGTGTGGCAAATTGTAACTATAGCTTTGAATGACAATGAGTAAAATGGAGGGAAAAAATACATATTGAGGGCACAGTGAATATAAGCAATTAAATGTAAAAGTTATTAACTGTGGAGTGAGGGACAATGCACTCTTTCCCCTTGTCACCTCCAGCCAGGGGTTTTCAAAGTTCTAGGAAACAAACAAAAAAAAAAAAATAAAATAGACAAGACAGGACAGACGAAAGAGTGGCAGACAGATGAGAGTGGAAATTGAGAGTCAGCAGTTAGAAGTTGTAATGCAAATGTGTTGCTTTCGTTAGTGTGTGTGTGTGTGTGTGCTTGCATGCCATTGCAGATGTTTACATGTGTGGACACCGATGTGTGCATGTGTGTTTTTAGTTCCACTGTTGTCCTTATACTGTAGTGCAGAAGTTGAACTCTTATCCTTTAAGTCAGTGTCGCGGTGGGGCAGATTCCCAGGGAGAGAGAATAAACGGTAATTAAGCTTTCGGTGTGCTTTTCCCAAATAGTAAGCAATGGACTGACTACTAATTAACCTTTAAATACTGCTTCCTTTTATTGCTGTAAGTGATATTTATAACTATGTCTGCCTTACATGTATATACAATTAGCGCCGTCCGCAGAGCATAACTAATACTCTCAGCATATGACAATGGCAGTTGATGAATTGAAGAAGGGGGTATTTGATTTTACTGTATTAATTATAAAATGCCAGCAATACATTTAAAACATGTTTTACATGTGTAATGTATACACAGGAGGTCTTGATCAACACCAGCGTTGCATCAATTTAAAACATGTTTTCTTATTAGGAAAACTATTGTTGTCTTTTGTATGGTAAACATCATGGACTGATTATTTATTTAGCATTCAGGATGGGTTGGCTCTGAAGGGGCAAACTGTATTAGCATTAAATAAAGCCAGGGGTTTGGGAGGAGTTCTGGGATTCTTTGGGGAAAGACCTTCAGCCAACCTCAAAGAGCTTCTAGCAAACTTCTCCAGAGGGATAGGCAAACTATTGCCTATTGCAAAGGCAGGGAATCAATGGGTTTGACCTTGACCAATTGTGTATATGGAAGCAGACCTAAAAATAAGATTACGTCACATGCTGTCATCACATGAGGCTCCGTGGACTACTACTCTTGAAATTAATAGAAAGTTGATGACAGGCAAAACACACTGCGTGCGCCCGCACACACCTACAGTATACACACACACACACACACACACACACACACACGCACATCAAAATGTGAATGCCTTTGGGCAAAAGCAGTCTCCACATGGAAAAATACATGCAGGCAGAGAATTATGCAAACTCCATGCTGACAACACCCAGGCTGGGAATTCATCTAAAGACCGTGGAGCTGTGAGACTACTCATACAGTATCTAGGAGTTACCAGAAATCCACAATCATGCCAAGAGCCTGCAATATGAATGACAACATATCTGTGTCCATGTCTTGCCCAGAGATCTGGGACCAGTTTGAGCCCAAACCGAGGGTCTTGTTTTGAGTTCGAGTCCCACATTAATGCTTCCAACATTATACAGTACAGTTCATATTGCCATATGCCAAACACCCAGCCTCTTAAAGTACTGTACCTGCGCAAAAAAAAACATATACTGTGCATAAAAAAATCTAAAATCAAACATTTCAACCCTTCCCATTGTTAGACTGATATGGATGTAATTCAGTCACATTCTTCTACAAGATGCACAGCGATGACAGCATGAGAAATCAAGGCATTTTCTAAGTGAGTATTGGATTTTCATGCACTCATTATCTGGGCAATATAAAAAAAATAGCACACACCACAATTTTAACTAGCCTGAAATACTTTACATATCTATAAGTATGTACCTTATTAACTGGCCTACATTCTTTACACATGCCAGCTTTGACCTTTGGTAGCATTGTTTCTGCATATTTTGCAATCATGTGTTGCACACACAAAATATTTATATACATTTCTGTCTTATTTCATGTAAATGGGTAGATATGTTTGATACATTTGATATGGCAATAATCGGTTTGCCATAACAGTCTTGTTTGACCAATGCAACTTAAACCTTTGTAACAAATGTAGTCTGTTATTTAAGTAATTTCCAAAGCTCAGGAGTTTTGCAGTGTTTATTGAAAGGCAGCTCATTGTGCTTTTTGTGATACAGTTAGAGATTAAATGATAAAAAATATACGCAATCTCATCTTTGTGCTGTGGAGCTGGTAGACATTGGCAGCGTCAGAGGGGTGTCCAGGGTGGCACTGCCCACCCTTGATATCTGATTGGCCACCCCGGGTGCCACCCTAAATTTTTATTGGATAACACTGGCGGTTTGACATTTAATTTCTAACCTGATGCGCCAAGTCATCTTGAAGCTGTGATTTTGCATAGTTTTATATTTCGTATCATATCTTCAGAAAGTTAAATGCTAGAAACACATATTTTTTCCCTCATAATACAGAAATTTACGGCGACGATATCAGACATAAAATATGCCTTGCGTAATGGATTCTCATATGTTTCTATTCATAGCATAGGTTTATATTTTGTGTCATATCTTCAGAATAGTAACAGATAGAAACTCACAGGTTTTTACCCCATAATCCAAACATTCCGCAAAAGATATCTCTGTGATGGCCTATGGACCCCCTGAAATAGCATTGGCCAACCCCTGGCCACCCCATAGTTAAACATCTAGTTCCGCCACTGCTTGTAGATTGCTTGAGAGGAATTATTTAGCAATTTGCATGTGTACATTTACTGTGAGATATTTGAATGTGCAATTTGCGATAGGCTTCTTTATCGGCTTGGTGTTGAAATAATGTTTAATTGGACAAAGTCGGTTTATATATATTGAAAGCCTCGGAGGCTCTCAAGTTTAAGAGGTTAAAAGTTAGTGTACAGTGTAGTGTGTATTTGATTTCCTCTATTTGTTGTAAAAGACCAGATAAAAATAATTTTATTGAGGTATTTTATTTATCCAACTCATTACCATAAAGTCAAACAACCTGTAAAAAATCAACTCTATCTCCAGTTGAAATAAACACATTAAATATACTAAAATAAAACTATTAAACAAGTAACACATAAATACTAATGTTTGAAAAAATTCAAATAATGTACATAAACCTACAAAAATAAATAGGTAATGTATTTTTTTGTATATGCTACAAATATCTGTGTATGTTTGTAGCGTTTCTTTGATATGGTGGAGTTCTGCCTCAGTAGGCAAACTAGGCGTGCAGTATACACTTACTATATGCTCTAATGGATACAGCCTCTTTTGGCCCAACACTTCCTTTGATGTTCTAATGATTACCTCTATTAGCAGGGAAGTTGAGTAGCCTCTTTCTAAGGATCCCTTGTCATGGAAGTAGCTGTGCTAGCAACATGTCATTATTTTGACAATATGCTCTAACCAAATTCCAAATAATAACTAGCTCTGACGATAAAAGCCTCCCATAATATGCTACCAAATTTGTGGCATCTTTACTACAGAAAACCCCACAAAGCCAAAAGGCTTTAAGTATGGTAGAGGGAGATAGATAACAAGACAGTGGATATGGAGTGAAGTTGGGAACTTATCTACTTTGCTTTCTACTCACCTTGCCAAGAAAGGTGAAAGGTGAGTGAGAATTATGAGCCATCTTCTGTGCATTCTCATGCACGGTTTGGACTACCTGCTTGAAGTGTACCCTTAAGCCACGGGTATCATTTCCTCGTCCCCTTTCCTCCTCATTTTCCTAACCTTTCTGCCCCTCATTTAATCTTAACTTGATTGCTTGCAACTGCATTTCACATCTCAATCACCTTTGTCCCTCAGGCTCCTCTTTCTCGACTTTCGTTTAGGGAATAAAAAACCTTCCGGCATGCCAAGGCAGCATACTCCCTAAATGAAGAATGAGCTTCCCTTCCCTGGCAACAGTCGTATCAGGGTCATCTGGCATCACCAAAACACCATTAGCCACAGTGGAGCCATGTCAAGCAGGGCCAATGTCGATAAGAAAGGGTCTGAACAATAGTCCGTCAGCCCAACCACAGTCTGCTCTGTAACACTGAGAGCACGACTGTTACTACAAATAGGCAGCTCTATAACCCACAATAGCCTGGTAAAGTGCAGAGCTGTCTGGGAACCCTCAGGAGCACTCCAAGGAGTGGAGACGATTCGGACAAAAAGGGACAGAACACATGAAATACAAGAGGACAGCGCTCTCCAGACCGGAACAGTTCCAGTTCCTGTACCGGATTGGAGATGTGGAATCAATGTGCTAGTTATTCACATTAAGAATACTCTTGTCACTATGCAGGTGTTATGGGAAGAAAACTGTGACTCCATACACATAACCCCCCAATCCCACCCCCAAGTACTGTTCGTCTTATTCGTGTTAAAATGTCTGAAATAGCAAATAGCTAACCATGCAAGGGTTAAACCAGTTGCGCATGTGCTACATATTCACACCAGATGTTCCGATAAGGGGCTATAACCTTTGGACGCCCCACCAATCTGCGTCCTAAAATGGCAAATACCAGTAACACACAGGTGGCCAGCAACCTAACTATATAATTTGAGACAAAAACTGCAGTATAGCAGACTGAGTAAAACAAATACAAACCCTTTGAAAGATTAATTGTTTTAACGTTTTACAGCAGTAACTACTAGGGTTTTTTTCTGTGGCTGTGATAGATCACACAGATTAGGTTACTTTGGAGAGACGCCCAACTCCATAGAAGATGCAATAATTTTCATAGCTCATACGGCTAATTGTTTAAACCAATTGTTATTAGCTTTGTTTGCAAGTGTATCATTTCCACGTAACAATGCACAAAGCTAAACAATATAAATTGTTTGTTTATTTAGAATGTGATAAATGTGCTTTATATTAGGTTGATATAATGAATGAACTCATTTCACATGTCTTTAGTCAGAACCCATCCGTTCGCATCTCCAATTTCCCTGTTTCCCCACTTCAAACACGCCCCAGGGGAGAGAGGGGCTTCAAACAATACAGCTTTACTTTTTCAGGACCGCTACAGAGTCCCACGCCAACCAAGAAAGCAACTGAAAGTTTCTCTCCAGCTATTTGTTTTAAAGTTTCCCTCTGTTCGGATGGCATTTATTCCTCCCTTGCCTGACCCCATTTTATCTTCCAACGTACAATATCACTTCCATTTATAATGGACTCCTTTTGTTTTTCCCGTGTTTGCCTTCCATCCACCTCTCGTTTTCTCATACAGTATTTTTTCTTCTTTTTAACATCGTATCCTAAAGCTTCACAGTGCAGCGTTTCATCCTGAGCCAGAAGGGTTTGTTTCAAGTTTTGGCCTTTCCCACCTCCTGCTTGACAAGTTAGCTTAGCTGTCCTCTTCAGGATAGCTAGCATGAAGAATGGCATGGCAGTAACCTACAGTAGCGGTGCAACACTTTTCTGTGTTTTGTCCTCCATAACACTCTATGGCAGAGTTCCCCAATATATGCCAAGCATGCCAAGCCAAGGGCCATAATGTCCGGGGTTAAACATGCACCCACCACACACCTTTTATATATATAAATATAATGACCTTGAACACAAAAAAAACAGCTATACAGCAAGTAGAATAGAATCCTATATACGCCAAACATAACTGAATGTTTCTACTCTGCCTATTGATTGGCTATGTTCATTGTTGGTTACAGAGAGCCAATCAGAGACTGTGTAAGGGGAGAATATGGATGTTGTTACGTGTGTGTCAGACTGACACAGATGGAAGACAGAAACAGCACGCCGGTAGATTGAAACGTGTTCATTGTTTTTTGACATGTGCCAATTGGTTGTTGCCAGACATATTTTGCTCTTGCGGGCCGGACCTTGCTCATGGACCGCCTATTAGGGACCACCAGCTAGTCTTCCACATACAGTATCTCATGTGATATTTTATTGCTCTGTTCCATCAATGATGTCATGGCAATTTCAACATAATGCACATGTATGGGAACAGTGGCTTTTTTCACAAGTGCTCGCCATTATGAATGTTTTATAATAATTCAGCATTGTTGTCTGAGACTGATTATGTTCCCATTACACTCTCCCCGGCCATAAAGACAGCTCTTCCTTTATTTGATCCACAGACCAGCCATCATTTTCCCCCACTCTCTGCACCATCATCTGACAATCTCTAATAGTCTATCTCCCTAGACACTCAGACACCCGCCATGAGTCTCTTCTCTCATCTGCTCATCTTCTTCACCACCATTTTCCCTCCTTTTTCTCCAGGAGTGGGTGACGGCCACGGACTTGCTCATCTCTCTGGACAGGATAAACACTTTTGGAGATGAGTTCTTCAAGGACGCCAAGGTGCTACGCTCTTATTTCTATGCCATCTCGGACTTCACTGTGGGTGGCAGGTAAGAGACACTTCAGAAATGGCCCTCCAGGACTATGTCACTGGGAACCTTTCTTTGCAACATGTCAACATAGTCAACCAGCACCTTGCTATCTGGCTCAAGTTAACTGCATCAGACAAGTTCAGAACAATCATAGTCCAGAGATAAAACAGTTTAGCATAATGTGATTAGTTTTTAGCTATAAATTCTTCAGACAAACCTTTCACAGAAAGACTAGCTTTCCCCCTTATAATTCAGACAGCCCATGTAAAAGAGGCTTATGACTGAGACCATCCTGATTTGTCTGCCAAATTCTCTGGGTTTATTACCCAATATAATCAGAGAAGACGTGACACCAACTCCTAGAATGCAACTTGGACAAAAAAAAAATGAGTCTCAATTGCATTTTAAAGCATTGGGAATCTTGCCTGTTTACTGTAAGAAACTCAGAAAAGTTTGACAAATATTGTGATGCAAAATAGCACTCCAACTGTTCAATTTTTCCATATTTTTCCAATTATTTAGAACATTACTGCAGTTTGAAATGTAGGTAAATTCCTCTGTAGTGCGAGTACGTTTTTTAAAGGTTGTAGCTTTAGGACGTATAAATCTAAATATGTTCAGCTGCATGAAAAACAGACATGTCAGTTAATATGTAAACAGCTTTGTAGGAATATTGTCATTTTCAGAATAAAGGCAAAGCCGGAATTTTGCGTGCATGAAAACGTAGCCATTCCTTGTCCTAAACAGGGTCATCAACATCACCCGTCCTACAACAGAAGTAAGCATTGAACCCACAACCTTTCAACTAGGAGACAACCACCCTGCTAGCATATCATGCTCCTATAAGCATAGAAATGTCTTAATTTATTTCAAACCACATTCACTTCTTTCCAATTCATGTCTGTTATGCAGGCTGATCTGATGTCTAGGCACTGTGGAAGTGACTAGCTTGGTGCTACTCCTCAGCGAGAGAACAGAAATAACCGTTTTAGCTGGAGGCAAGCATACGTCTGATCCGGGACAGCTGGTTAATATTGACAAAGCCTGCCTCTCAGTGACAAGTCCCTATCCCCATCACATCCGCTCAATAGATCCTAGCAACACAACAAGGAAATAGTACACAGTAGCTATGTGCTTCAATGGAGACAGGCAAACAGAATGGAATAGATGCTAGTTAGCAGAAACATTATATGTTTATGAATGCATGGTATAGTCTTCCCATTATACCATGACAATTTACTATATGATAAACTACTATTCATCACTTTACCATCTGCACTAGTGTTGATTTTGTATGGGAGGGAGTGCAAAGTATCACCTTTATTATAATAACCCATTTAATATTAGCTTTACTATTATTATTTACCCTTCTATTGGCCATGGAATGGTTGATGCCATCATGCACTGAGAAGCCATTGGAAGTGCACATTTCCCTCGTTTGTTGGTTACATTTAATTGAGTATCTCTGGAGTCCTGTGGCGTAGAGACTTACTTTCAACGTTACTTTGTTCCAAAGCACATGTCTGTGGTTTAATGTGGGAGCCAAATTTAATATTCCATTCATACGTTTAGTAGTCAAATATAGCAAGACTTTGTTTCCGCGTTCACTGCTCAACAAAATAGTATTGTTTTTTTTTATAGGTTAGACCCAAACTGAAGTCCAGCTTGGTTACGATATGGAATAGGATAGAAACTCAGAGTTCAATCCCCACCATGCTTGCCCTTGTTACCAACATGCTTAACCTCTACCTCACCTGCTACATAAACATACCGTACAATTACAAGTAAAGACGCAACAGCGCGTCTGCCCATGCTCTGCTTTCAATAGCACGATGACGTGCGCACACTCTCTCACGTGCACAGTGCACACGCACAGCTTAAGCGCGTGACATTGTCTGTGGAGTCAACATGCGCCGTCACTGAAGGAGATGAGAGCGCCACTTCATCTCAGGCTATGTCAATGCCTCTGGGAGGTAATGAGAAGTGACAAGCTCCACACACTGAAAATGATCTCTCTCTCTCTCTCTCTCTCTCTCTCTCTCTCTCTCTCGCATTGAGGTCCCTTCCATATACATTCAGTATGCATACAGTATGTAGATAGTGTATGTATTGTAGATGGATAAGTCCGTGTTTATGTCACCAATCAGACAGAGGGGAAAAGAGAGGGAAAATATGTTTGCCCGCACCCTTCCAATACACAACCATCTGTCTGTGTTCCTCCAACCCCCTTCCAGGTGTAAGTGTAATGGCCATGCCAGTGAATGCATGGAGGGGGACCATGGGGGTCTGGTCTGTGCCTGCCAGCATCACACAGTCGGTGCGGACTGCCAGAAATGTCACCCCTTTTACCAGGACAGGCCCTGGGCGAGAGCCACAGGGGAGTCTGCCAACGAGTGTTTGAGTGAGTACTACTGGAGCACCGCAGCAGTCACTGGAAGGAAGCCACGGTGTCATATTTCTAAATGAAAAATAGCAAGCCCGAGGAGTGTTGCCGGCCCCAGCACACACCTATTCTGTACTCAAGTGATTAATTACATCAGGATTTGCCTTGATTAGAAGGAGAAACGATCTGTGCGGCATCAAATCCACCGTGTGTAGCTTGCACCAGACACCAGACCAAGTCAACATGTAATAGGAGACATTTAAAATCTGTACGTTAGAATTGATTGAACTGTCTTTGGTCCATACTGCTAATGAAAACTAGTTGGCAATTAGCACTACTCTAATGGCATACGATATATATAAGCCTATTTGTTTAATGCTGTAGGTCTGTCTCTGTGTGTGGTGCGAGCGTGCGCGTGTGTGCGTATACACGTGGTCACTGCATGCACCCTTCAGTGATTTAAAAAATATGAATTAGCATGAATATTATCAGGTTTGCCTTATCATGCTGAGCACTTTTACGGAATGCGGCAGAGGGTGAACTATAATTGGCCGAGGGATGAAACCCATAAAGGAGAATGGCTCATTAATTGTTTTTAATGCTGAATTCTATTAAGCAGCAAACTTGTTTTAATTACACATACTTTTGGTATCAAGCAGATGGTGCGTTATGGACTGCAGTCAATGCAATATTAGAATAAATACACACTACACCGCACAGAATGGAAGTGTAAAAATAAATACCCCGTGGAATTTTCCATTTATTACACAAAAATAAATTTGCCTTGTTTTCATCAAGTATGCGTTTATGTTTTGAGTCAGGCATTGGAAAGCTACTTGCTGGGCCAATGCCGAGTGGCAGACAAAGGTTTCCTTCCCTCAGAGAATGTTGTGAATGTACAATCATGAGTCTATTACAATTCTGTGGATATGCACATTATTATTTCATGCCTTTTATTATGAATAAATAAAAACACCCTAAAACATTCTACTTCTAAGCTCTTGGAAATTAATTTGAAAACTTTGACTTAAGTTTACCAGTAATTGCAGACTAAGAAAAGTGAATCAGTGCACACATTTGACTGACTGTACATACATCAGAATAGGACACAGGCCTACAGTTCAAAGCATTTATCAATCTCCCTTACTTTCAGAGGAGTAGGATGTTTCTGTTGAGAATGAATGATATCAGGGTTGATAAGCTAAGCAGATTTATTTAGAGACCGCTGTGATCATGTACTGTGGACAGACAGCACAACAGCTTGCAACAAGCTGATGTGAACAGAGAACAGGTTACACAGGTCCACCATGGGTTAACAACCAGGACAGCATGAATCCCAAGTGGGCTCACTGCGTCCTTTAGATTAACCAGACGTAGAGAAAACATCACCCGTTGAGGCCTCTCAACAGTCAGCAGCAACAGCAGCAGGCATGCACGTGACTATGAATAGTGAGCGCACGTTACTGGTACCCCATATACATTGAGTGGCGGGAGAGGAAAGCATGGTTGCCTACAAGGTACTTGAAATCCGCATTAGAAAGAGGTTCTCAAGCTAGTCATGCAGGCCAAAAGCACAGCACACAGATATCTATTGGCAGTAACTCATGCAGGAGCTATAGGTCAGAATGAGATCAGCCAATCAAGGTGAGAATACAATTCTGGGTCACAACCTGGAGCAAACGGATGTAAAGGCTAGTCAGTAGAGGTAATGGATATAGTGAGTTTAAAGCAGCACTAAAGACAAAAGGGATTTAATATTGGATATGTAATCAGACAGGTTCAGAATATAGTAAGAGAAATTACCTGTATTTATGTTTATCTTTATCAAACATTTAAGACTCACTTAAGAATCACACTCAAAGTATGACTAGGATTTTTGTTTTATCTGATATTCATAGACATGGGCATAGACTTTGTTTAAACATTGGAGGGAATGGGGGCATATCAAGTGGGGCTCTGGGGTCCTCTACTAGAATATTTTGAGAATCAAACACTCTTTCTGCATTCTAGTGAATTCTTATGGAACAATTTGGGCCTTTTCTGCATCAATTTATGGTGGAAATGTCTATTTGTTTAAAGGAAAACATTAAATTATACAGACACCCTGGGACAGTTAAAAATATATGTAATATAATGCAGTAAGGGTTATCAAACATTATGTATTCTAGGCTTACGTCTCAACACACATAGGCATGATTTAGTCTACTGTCCTTTTTTCTTTGGGGGAAGTTAATATGCATGTGACATATTCAAGTCTATGGTAAATTAATACATTTTAATAAATCTACTGACCACTGGACGTTAATAGCTCCTATGCTCATGTTAAAGAATCTGCACATTTAAAACATCTGTGTTTTGGGATGACCTATGCTAAACTACAGCTGACTTAATAAACTAAACTAAACGTAAATAAATAAAGCCGTATGGCTGGGGTGCGCAATGTGCGCATTGAAATATACACAGGACAAAATATTTAGTAATAATAATAATAGAACCAATACTTCATCGTCTATTCTAGGTTATGGCTGCACTCTCAAGTGTTTAACTGGGCTGTTTGATACGCATATGGGCTTCTCCACAATAGCCGGGCAGTACTAATGCATCTTTCCTGTTCTTATTGGAGGGTATAGAGGAGACAAATTCGCTTGTTATATATATTGATCCACCTAAATCCCCCCTGAAATCTATGTGTATGCTTATAAGAATAAAATACTGGCTTAAATCATTTGCCTTCTTTCAAACATACTGTAGAAAACCACACATGCATAATTAAAATAATATTGAGCCTATAGATTTCAGTATTTGACAAGCATTTCTGGTCAGGTATTGTGCATAGCCTACACACTACTGTATGGAAAACACCAAGAAAAGGGCATTTAAATGCTAGAACGTCTAGATTTGAGCTTGAAGTTCGCAAGCATTTTACAGAATGACATAAAAAATGTCTGCAATTTTTTTCAAAAATCCAATCAAAATTATATCAAAGGTTGACACAAAGACTCTGTTTCTTATAAGAGAATAATTTGTAATGGTATAGGCTATAATAAGTCAATATTAGTTGGGAAGTAAAGTATTTTACAAATGTAAGAAGTTTTAAATGTTGGATCATGCGTGAATGCAGGTTTTCTTATCAGTGCAATATACTCTTCTGGCCCAAATAAATAGAATTGCTTTTGGATACCGCTGGGAATTACCTTTGTGCAAAATTACCATGTTTTAATTATAGTTAGAATGTTGCAGAATTGACCCACACGGCTCAATGCACAGTGCTCCTAAATAACCAACATTGAGAAAGCTGTTCTTGTCCACTGTAAAAACATTACGCTGTGTGTGAGCATTGCTGTAAAATGTTCAATAACTATCAATCATTAGTGAGGACACTATATATTTTGTCAAGACATAGTTCACATGCAGCACTTATTTGCCTTCTAGACTAGGGAATGTCATTTTAAAGTGATATAAATGAGTCAACATTTTGAGTGCTGCTATTCAGTGACCCTGAAGGTCTTACCTGACACATTGAGATGTATGCTAGTAGCCACTAAATCTGTGAACACTTACATGTTAAACTGGATGAAGGGATATGTCAGGGTGCCGTGAATCCAAAAATAACAATATAACAGGCTCTCAACATTATACTAGGCTACATGTTCTTTGAATATCTCCTTGTCACTAGCACTATGTACTGTAACGATTACCCCCCATCAATTATGCCTCGGCACTCTTTTTGACGCTCCTATGGGATATACTGAAGCCGATGTACACCAGTGAGCATAAATATACATGAAACAGAACACACGCGTTGATAATGTAAGTCACTTGGCACGATTCCCTGCAGCATTTTACTTCTAAATGCACCCTGGATAGATGCAAATGAAGCCCATCAAATGCACCTCTCTTTATGAAATCTCTTGTTGAGTGCGGCGATACGGGACTTCTGTGTAAAGTGGGTACTATTCTGAATCTGATGAAATACCCCAGAACAACAGGGAATAATAATAATCATATAGTTATTGCTAACTCAACAGAGAGATTGATTCATAATGAAATGCCCAATTTCCTGTAAATCCCCCCTTAGGGTAAGTGGTAAACTAAGGGGGGATTTGATGTGGGGGCTGCGAGGGTTGTGATTTGGTGTTATCGGCTGAGTAATTTGCTCTTGTATAAACATGCATTACTGTTATCTAAGTGCCCCTTGACAGCCGATTGGCTCCTCATTAGGCCTGTGTGAAATAAGATTAGCAATGGGCCTCTAAATTATGATCCAATCCCAGAACGCATAATCTCTCCTGCTATAGCCTCTTCTCTACAGTATTTCTCTCTCTCCCTCTAGTAACTGGGTCTATTTCTGACTGCATTTTCTCATTCTATCTTTATTCTCTCTCTCTCTCTCTCTCTCTCTCTCTCTCTCTCTCTCTCTCTCTCTCTCTCTCCCTCTATCACTCTCCAGAGTGCAACTGCAGTGGGAGATCGGACGAGTGCGTGTTTGACCCGGAGCTGTATCGCAGCAGCGGCCACGGAGGGCGCTGTTTGAGCTGTAGCGGCAACACAGTCGGACCCTTCTGTGAGCGTTGCCGTGACAACTACTACAGAGACTCTCCGACGGGGCTCTGTCTGCCCTGCCACTGCAATAGCAATGGTACACTAGTCCCGCTAATACTGCATGCATCACCGTCATTTATAGCAGTGTGTTTGGATTTGGTGACGGGTTCGGCAAATGTAAAATAAAAGCAAATGCAGCCATCGGAGAGAATAGCATTAGCTGTGGTAAATTTTGGGTTTCCACTGGCAGTCTAGCTGATTTGAAACATTCTGATTGGGTGAGATAAAGGCAGGAAGTCTAATAGTATGTAAGGAAGTTTGATTGAAATGTTAGTAGCACCACCTTTGCAGTATGATAAACGCTTCTGAATCGAGGGGTTCCGGACCAATACTCAGTGACGTCCAACTAGCTTGGCATCACCAGGCTAGCAGAGTGTCTGCATATTATCAATTGATTGTTATAATTAAACAGCGGCCATTTCTGTTTATGCTATAAAATGGCTTCCTGGAGGTTCATAGTTCAGATGCATGCAGGCCTATTGCTGTCGCTACACTCTGCAGGTGGAGTGATGAAAAGATATATCACTCTCTAACCTGATTCATTCTCTTTCTCATGTCCAAAATAGCTCAGTGGCTCTTTATCCTCCATTAGCTAGACTTGTGTGAGTTACGACTGAAAACAGTGGGCCTCCAAGGCTATACAGCCCGTCCACATGGGTTTCTGAGCAAGAAATCACTAATAGGTGCTCAGATGTGCTCAAATACCCATTCGAGTTTTTACTTAGGACCCTCCAACTATACTATATATGTTTTCCTTTTCTATCAAAAGCATTCAGATTGAGTGTAACCTATTTACCTCTCCACACGTTTTCAAAATATTCACGTCTAGAATATAAAAAAGCAGAGCAATATCAGCAGTGACAATTTGGTACCTATTATGTGTTTGTAAAGAAAAAGAAAATAGAGGACTGGAAATGGAACAGAAGGGGGTTTCTATGCACTCAAGACTTCATTGAGGGAGATTGGGGTCCTGTCGCAATTTAGACATTGTCAGTTGAAAGTCAGCATGCTCAAAGATGAACCTGCATTTAGATAGCACTGTATGTTTAACATCCTACCCTATGTGGAAGTTGCAAAAAATAAATAAACGAATTGAATGCATTCTAATAAAAAATCCACAGCCTGAAGAACTTTAGCTATGGCACCTTTTTCAATATAGAGCTTCACTCAAATTGAATGCATTACAATGTTGACAGAATATTGTAGGAGCCTTTGCAAACATTGAACATAATGATTTCTACAAACATTTGGATGTTTATTCAAAGTGCTTGCTTGTTTTGTGCATATTAATCTGCTGGCAAAAGAACAAGCGTATTGTTGGTATTAATAAAGGGACCAGTGGGCGCGGCAGCATTTAACCAACAGAACTACAAAGCCATATAAGCCAACGTCTAAGGCAAAACAAATCGTATTCATGACACCTCCAGCCAGTTATTAACAAGGCCGTATGTAAATGAATAGGGAGAGAGGTCAAAACTGCAGTTTCAGTGGTTACCACCAGGGCATTAAAGACTACATGTATTCAATCAAGTCTGATTATATGAGCAAAAGAAAATATTGTTAAACCAGCTTTTTTTTTCTGACACCTTATAGGCCTACAGTAGTACTACGCATGTGCAACTGTGTGTCAGTGCAACCACATGATTGGCTTAATAGGTTAACGGCTTGGCCGTTGTAAAGCAAACATTTGTCTTACCGGTAGGTGGGGGACGGGAATGCGCCTCCTTCCATATAATTCTATTGAGAATGATTTAGGCGGTCTGTCTCCTCTACTAATGTCTGTGATATATGTCTAGCTATAGTCGTCAGTGTGGAGCAGCTATCGACAGCGCTGTTGTGCTAAAGGGAGCGGCTGCTGCCAGACTAGAGGAGGTCTGTCATATCCACACACAGGGGTTAAATCAGACCAGAACCATCCGGAAAACCAGAACACCGCCTTCAAAAAAATCCACCACATTCATTTGATGTGCACTTCCGCCCTCACATATATACGGGTGACAGTGGCGTAGTGGGTAGAGAGGGTCGACAGGTGATCTAAAAGTCACTGGTACGATCCCGGCTAACTCCTCACCAAGAGTCGAGGTGTCCTTGAGCAAGACAAGCTCCCGGTGGTTGGTCTTGCGTGGCAACGATCACCGTGAATGTGTGTGTGAATGGGTGAATGTGAGGCAATACTGTGCAGCGCTTTGAGTGGCCGGAAGGTTGGAAAAGCGCCGTATAAAATAAATGCAGTCCATTTACCATTCACATCTCTCCGGTCGTCGGCTCTGGGTGGACCATATGCTGCCCTGGCAGGTTCCGCCAGTCTGCAGTGCGACTCGCAGGGAAGGTGTGTGTGTCAACACAGCGTGATGGCCGACAAGTGTGACACGTGTCTGCCCGGCTCCCATTCCCTCGGCCCTGGTGGCTGCAGGTGAGCAATGCCCGCACACACACACACACACAGGAACAGAAACTAGCAACACGATTCATGCCACCTTTCCAACAGACCTGCAACCGATCAATGTTGTAACACCAGTAACTGTACTGTCCACCACCAAGCATTGCAAAGGCCTTTTAAAACACTATTCTGTTAACTACTGTAGGTCTATTTCACGTCCATTTAGGCTGTAAATGCCCTTGTTTTCTGTGTAGCATATGCTGCACCATCTCTTAATACTCTCTAAGTGTCACCCAAGGGTGCAATCCAAGGCCCTTAGCCCTGAGCCCTTGGTACAAACTGACTCTCCGTAACGCTTTAGACTTTGTCATTAAGGGTCCATTTGTGTGTGTGTGTGTGTGTGAGGGGGTAGGGGGGGGAAGCTATGGATGTGAGGTGGTCTATCACTTTAGATTTTTGTTTTGGAAATTAGGTGTTTTTGCTTATTTTCCAACACATTTTTTCTCATTTTTGCACTGCATGGGCCGCTGAGACACACATGGGCTGAAGAAACTGAAAATGTCAGAATGGGATTAATTCTAAAAAACAACATGAATATTAAAATGAAAAGTGTACATTTCAAAATATCTAACCTATCTATTTAAAACATAATAATAAAAGAAACACCGACAACCCAATGATAAATTCACTCATTCCTTCAAGTTAGTCCATGTTTGCAAACCCTTGCCTGTATAGAGTCTACGCAAACACCCACTCACGTGCGCACGCATGCACACGCACACACACACACTATAGAGAAACAAGGCATCTACTTTAGATCTACACTGGGACTCTTGTGGGGAATGTTAATGCTACAATTGACAGACCACTCTTAATTAGCTAACTTGAACTATTAGCAAAATTCTTAAAATTTCTCTGATGTGTTAGTTCATAAGTATGGCACAATGTGAAACATATTATTCAAAGTATTATTGCTTAATCTTGTTTCTTGTAAGCTTTCGTCACTTATTGCATCTTAACTGTCCTGGAGGGGTGGATTCCTCCTTCTGTGGTCCCTTCCCAATGTTTCTTCCCTTTGTCCTCTGTGGGGTTTTTAATGGAAGTTTTTCCTTGCCTGGCGGGAGGAGCAGGTTAAGAGCGTGTTGTTTGTTTCCATGTGAAATGTGAAGCACTTAATTGAGACTGCAATGTGATTAAGGGCTATATAAACCAACCTGACTTGACTTGACTTTATGAGCCACCATTCACACAGTTTTCAAATTATTAATGACGCATATTGAAATTATGCAATGATGGGACAGAATGCTTACATAAGTGTTCAGCTACTGTACTATTCTCTGCATAGTCTAAATATTAAAATGTATTATTTAATACACACCAATGAAGAACGCTATAATCATAACATTTGCATAGGTCCATATTTAACACAAAAGAGGCCTCATCATGACGAGGCCCACCAATAATGACTCATTACAGCAACACATTATTTAGCTGACATGCAATGTTATTGTTATTTGTAGCCAGGCCTATCCAAACCTGCAGAATACACTTTAGTTAAACATTAGTTCAGCACCACCATGGGCAAAATAAATTGCTCCATGGCCATATTACTCTAAACACTACAAAGAGTAGTAGGCTACAAAGTAAATAGTATGTTATAGAGTGCTTACTGCACCTTTAGAAGTTGAAAACTAACATCAACTTATGACGTTCTCAACGTTGCGGCGCTCTTTGACCAGGCCAGACTTGCATAACTGTCTGGTACGGTAACCTGGCCGTGGGGATGCACGGCATGCTTCAAGACCTGACCACTGTGTACACCCGCTGACATGGTCACTGTCATGTAAGCTTACTTAGCACCAGAGCTCTGCTCTGCCCGACTATTGCCCTCAGGTTTTTCTGAGATTATAATCATGGAAATCCTGTTCGGATTAGCGTTTGCACAGCCAACCTGATGGCGGACCATCAAATCAAAGTGTGATAACGTTAAGGTTTTGAAATGGTGGAAGAGGTAGATGAAGCGATAAAAACAGTTGTAGCAACACTGATTGATTAAATGCTGTCCAATATTATCAAAATTAACCAGAGGTCTAGAGGCCACGACTGCGAACCAGTGGAGCGTAGCCAGACTGTATTCACAAAGTTTATTTGTGGTCTGGTTACCTGAAAACCAGAACTCCCTCTTCCCAATGCATTTTCAGACAAAAATAAACCCAATTGTCCAAGATTCCTTTCCTCCATTCATATGTACGTGCTTATAACACACCATGTTCCCCCTCTAAATGTGTTTTTCTTTTGACGTACAAGTAGCTTGTTAGTGTGCAGAGTGCAGTGGTCAGAAAGCAGGATACATTTTGATTAATGTAGGTACTTGGGAACACTTATCAGAATCCTGCAGAAAATACAACGTGAACAAGTGAGGTCCACCCACCTATGAATGCAATCATAATTGCTAATTGTTTTGTTTGTCATTCATTATTTAGTTTTTGTTACTTTTCATGTCCGACTGCAGGCCAAATCACCAGGTTGCCATTTGAAAGCCCTTCTATTTACATAGTAAATAGATAGTTGTTAAAAGGTGACTTCTAGAAGCACATTTGTGAGATGATTAGCATGTGGCCAGGAACAACACACAATACAAAACACATTACAGCCCAGCAGTAACTAAAGTTGCCAATGTGTCTCTGACACTTTTTCAATCTCTAAATAATGTTTGAATGATCATGGAGATTTTATAAACAAATGATACAGTATTTTAGATATGCAGCCGACAATATTTGCCAATGGGCAAATTATTTGTTTGTACACGGTCATGGTCAAAGTATAAGGGAAATTAATATCAGAAGTGTTATACTGGGCCAAAGAGAATGTGCTTTTAAAAAATAAGTCAACGCAGTTAATCTTTTCACAATTAAAACATTGCTAATGACATCTGAATGACAAAAATTATACATCATTAGGTATGTTAACGGATGGTTTTATCAAAACTCACTTGCAATGAAAACAATTACAGATATTACAGGAGAGAGCGGCACTAAGATAAATGTATTTTTTAAATGTTTGAAGTTTCATATTGCAATACTGTATCTCAAAATTAGGAATTTGAAACTCATTAGGACTTCAAAAGTCACAATTATGAAAATCATTATGTGATTATGTTTAAATTAATTGGTGTGGCTGAAATATACATTATCTTAAATGCATAAAAAGCAGATATGAATAAATACTAGTTTTATATAGTTTGCATAGTTTTGTCTTTTTTACTCTTACTGAATAGACCCATGTTTGGCCTACAGTATGTGCCTGTGGCTATAAGTCACCACACAAAGCAAAATAATTTACAGCATGTTCTTAAGGTTGTGAAAATATATATGACATTATTAGGGCACATTTGGGTATAAAAAATTTGCACCACATATGGTCACTTGCAATACACTGTATTGTAACCATTAGGAGTTACCTATATTGGTGTATGATGGCATTAAGAATTGTAGCTTTAAGGGATCTGTGCAGAATAGAATAATATCTTCATGTCTACCAGGGAGGAGATTTGTTTGATGTCAGTTTTCTCAAGCCTCTTAGTTCAAAGCCACAGCCCATGTCCTTTCTAACATATCTCAACAGAAACACACACACACACACACACACACACACACACACACACACAGGCATAGACAGGATAATGAGGTGTAGGCCTGTGTTGCCTTGTTGAGCAGCTGGGACACTGTTGACTGCCTGTGCCAGCGTTCGACCCCCACCTAGCCGGCCGCTAATGGACTAATAGATTTTAAGCTCCATGGAGTTCCCTTTATTCTAAATCTCTGGGAAGAATTATGAAAATGACTCACCTATTACTGCTCTCGCACGCACATTCACTTTGTGAGTCTGTGCACATGCACACTTCATTGCAGCTTAAAGGTGCATAATATTCTAGTGATGAAAAGCATAGACCACCTGTCTTTGACCTGGGATATCTTGCTCAGTTTTGTGTGTTCGTATGTGTCTGTGAGGTCTATTCTATTCTGTGTGACTATCTATCTATCTCTGTGTGTGTGCGTCCGTGCGTGCGTGTGCATGTAGCATGTATCAGTATTTAAATGTATTAGAATCCCACACTAACTCCGCGTGACCCCATGCAACTTGTTGATAGAATGCTAAGTGGTGCAGGTGTTGAGTAGCATGCCAATGTGAGCTGTTGCTATGCACTGTAGATGGTAGAAACGTCCTACTGTCAGAAAACATCTGATGAATAATTGAGATAACACTCAAATAGGCACGGCACAAAGATTACCTATAAGTTTTCTGAACCAATTAGTGTTTTAAATAATGCTTATTGTGGCGTGAAAGGACCTGTTTAGTCTGTATACCAGTCTACATTTTCACACTGGCAAACCCTTAACACTAGATGGTTCCTCTCCTACACAGCAAATACAATCCAGAAATTAAGAACCTGTTCACTCATCATATTCATTTTACTCCGCTGTACACAGCAGGTGTGATGTTGGGGTGAGGGTGAGGCGGAATTATTCAGACCGATGAAGCACAACTGAGTTAAAACTGCTTGCCTTAAATATAATTGAATTATGTGTAATAGTGCTTCATTAAAATTACATTCTGTGTTGTAGGCCTAATTAATCAATGAAGCTGATCAAAGAAATTGTATAACTATCGTGCAAACTACAAATCTACTTATACAGCACATGCCATGATCAATGCTTCTGCCTTTAATCTTGGCGCACTTGTGAATTAAGAGTAGCGTATTAGCACCTTGTGGTTCATGTGCTATTGCATAAAAACTCGTATCACTTATCACTTAAAAGATATCACTTACTAATGCGAGAATCTAGGCATAATAAACTCTAGACTAAAGTCTTTACGTTTTATAGGCACTGTGAAGAGTAAAGTGTGCCTTTCACATTACCCATCATTACCATATTTGTGCAAAGCCAACATATTAACATGGATACAAGCATATGTGCTTGTATATATGGGCTAATATTTTCATTAGATTGTGTGGCACATCCTATGCAGTGACGAGCATTGGAAGTCATTATGTTGCATCGCTAAAAATGTACATTATGTATATAAGAGCGATTCATAGATAACTCCTTATAGAAAAAGAAACCCCTGCCAAAGCACCATAGGATTCTGTTGCTGCCCAGGAACACAGGTCTGTCTATCTTCAGTGTGGCTTGTGGTTTGCAGGCCGTGTCAGTGTGACCTGAGGGGTAGTGTGGGAGACTGCTCCCCGCTGGATGGAGGCTGTTACTGCAAGACCAACGTGGAGGGACGTGCCTGTGACAAGTAGGGATTATGTGTGCTTGTGAATGCATTTGTACACGCTAGTTGGTTTCTGTGGCGACCGGGGCACGGAGGTAACAAAAGTCTGTTAGAGGAAAGGTTTCAGTATACTGTTGTCTTTCCTCTTGTCTTTTAATACACTAGAAAACAATGAATAGATAGTTTGTGGGGGGGGGGGGTTCAAGCCTGCGGGAACAACCAGCTGGGTTGTGATGGGTCACCCCTGTGTCACAGACAGCAGCATGACCTCCTGGCAGAGAGTCCTGTCCGTAGAGGCCAGCCTAGCTCACAGCTAGAGAGGGAGGAGTTTCAACATAATAAGGGCAGCAGAGGACAATTTGTCGGAGATGGTTGCAAACGGGATGTGTGCCACATCTGCATATTGATTATTGTGTGTGTGTGTGTGTGTGTGTGTGTGTGTTTGCAGATGCAAGCCGGGCTTTCTGAACCTTCAACAAGCAAACCCAATAGGTTGTCAATCATGCTTCTGCTTTGGCCACTCCCTTGCCTGCTCCTCATCCAATCAGCATGCAGCATTCAACATCACCTCGGACTTCATTAATGGTATTGTTTCTGTCTAAGCACACAAACTGCTTTGCTCTTTTATGCGGTGACTTATATGATTAACCAACATACAATTAGTTTGCAATGTGAAATTGGATATGCAGGAGTAGATAAGGAAGATTGGCACAAATAAATGTGCCTGAATCTTGTAAAACAAAGATGTTACTTTGGAAGTTGGGAGCAATTTGGAAGTCTGATACATATCTTGATGTCCGAAAGACCAAATGAAGAGTTCAGAGGAAAAAAACTCTAATATCTGACATTTTTTTAATTGCCAATATTTAAATGATTTGTTCCATTTTTGGAAGATATTACTTTTTATTCAGTGACACACAGCCTTTTCATTTTATCATAGGTGAAATGAGTTATCAAAATATGGCAACCTAATAAATATTGCTGTTTTAAGTTGCTAATTGCTACTTTTTCACACTGGACATTTAATGTGTGTGTGCTGAGATAAATAATCAAACCAGCAGCACATCACATATCCATCCACCTGTGCATGAGAGCTGCCTTCTCTGCTCCTTCCAGACCAGGAGGGCTGGTTGGGAGAGTTCTCTGGAGGCCTGGAGTATCCTTTGCTCTGGAAGGAAGGGGAGGTCTACCTCCTCCCTCTGACAGAGGATGATACTGGTTTCTACAAAGCTCCTGGTGAGTCAGAAACAAAGACATAATAGAGGGTATATGTGCTACTGTAAGTCAGCGTTTTTTTGTTTTTTTTGGGCCAAAAGCTAAAAGGAACCACTTAACCACACTTATTTAAAAACTATTAAATTAGAACAGCATTAGAACATATTTTTAATTAAATAATTATTTATTTTAAGTAAAACCCTGTTTAAAAGTTCCTCAACACTTTAAAACCATCTCCTGACCCTACCCACCACAATGCTATTGCATCGTATCGTTTCTCCTACACGTATTATGCTTACATCCCTGTAATTCTCTTTGGTATCTAAATAGCATTAGCATTTCTGCTCTAACTATAAGACCCATAGCCCTGTTGTTCATTCTGAGATTCATAAGACCTTTCGGCAATGGCTGGTAGAACCGTTATTGCAACATCATTTCACCTTATCGGGGTCATTATAAGATAAGAAGACAAGCTGGGCTAGCTACCAGGCTTATAGCACCCTCCCTCCATCAGCCAACCAAGCACCAAAGGCCTGATGGAATTGGAAGTGTTGGCCACGCTGGAAAAGCAACAAAGTCTAAAATTGGCTTGGCTCTTTCTTGTCTCGACTAAGTCGGTTCTAGGTTTCAGCCAGCCACCAGTCCCCGGCCAGAAGCAATACAGGAGCAATCCCATTAACTCCACATGTTGGTGGTTTAATGCCCAAAATGCATGATCACAGAAAATGACTCCATTCAGAGGCAGTGTGGGATTTTTTTTTTTTAGACGAATGAAAACGCACCGCCCGAAGAGGATAAGGCAGTAAAGCTTGGCGGACATGCGTTATTTTCTAATATCTCACGCGTGACGTGTCAAATCACATAGAGATGCTATTATTTGTGTGTGTTGCGCTATAGTTATGCGGATACAGAATGTTACATACAGGTTTGTAGGTAAACATGCATATTCCACGTGTGTGTGCTTTAGTGGAGTCCATGCATTGAACAATGTCAATGCACTATGTCCATTGATTCATTGATTGATTATTATAATATAGTCATTCAGTCAGATCGTTGCCAGCCATGCATTAATCCATGTTGACTTGTGCCTTCATTTGATTGCTGATTACTTAAATCGTTGATTGGTTGATTGTTTAATAAATCCATTGATTCATTGAATCATGGACTGCATTTATTCATTCATTCATACTGCGGTGCATCTCTGCAGGCCACGACACGGAGATTAGTAGCCCTGCAGCCAGACAGGAGCTGCTTCGCGGCATAGCTCTTTATCTCCTTTGCACAGCGCTTGTTTGTTTTGTTCCGCCACATAATAAAATGCAGAGATCTATTGCTTTGCCGTCCCTTTTAATGATCTCATTTTCTCCCCACTCTCCACTTTCGTACGGCTGCATGTGTACAGTTACTGTAAAGATTACACCGGGAGCATCCTCCGCCAAGGAACGAACCCCTCTTCCTTTTTCATTCTTTCCCTTTTTACTTTTAATTTGTGTTTGTCGCTCTAATCCCTCTACTGTGTTTATCACTAAGGGAGATAATTCTGAGTGACGTTGTCACGCGGACCACCGTATGCAATGTAACTGCTCCGACTCATATTCATATCACTGCAGTTTGTTTAAGGCTTTCCCTGTCGTAATGGACAGCAATACATCAGTCTTATTCTTCTTCTCTCAGATAAGTAAGTACTTACTGTCTGCATGCTCCTCCTAGAAACGTCTGCCGAGACCGGGCTCAGCTCACACATGAAATTACATGGGAGGCTGAAAAACTTTTAAAGTCCCACATAGAGGCTGAGAAGGTGGCCTTTGGACCACAGCAAATGAGGAGAGCGCCAGAGAGAGAAACATAATGAGTGGAAACAAGATGGAGAGAGCTGCCCGCTAGTCCTTCACTTTCCCCTTGCTCTTTTGTGACTCTTCACCACATTGCTGGAATACAACCGTCTCAGCTTCCGTCTTTCAGCATTCAGCCCGAAAACACTACTTCAAGAAACCCCTCTGTCTTTAACCTACATTGAAGGTTACTTTTCTGTATAATAACAGGAAAAAATAAATATATGTAAATATTATTAACGCTTCCGCTGTCCTAAGGCATTTCAGCAGACTAGCAGCAGAGGGAGCGAACCGCAGAATGTCATATGTCCGTGTTGTGGTTGCTGCCCGCTACTGGCAAGTGCACCGGGTCATTTTGACCCATAGGACAGCGGGAGGGTTAATAATAATAATAATAATAATAATAATCTCAAATGCCTTTATTATATTTTTAATGATTATCAATAACATACAAATGTAAAGCTGCAGTATAATTGGAAATTTAGCATTTCAATACTGTTGTGATTTATGTATTATGTGAAAGATTACTTATAGCTAAAAGTGAGGGAGCCACCTGGTGGCGATACCTGTTCAAAGGGGTAAAACATTGTGCGTGGCAGCTTGGCACTCAAGCTTTTTAGAGGTACAAAACTTGATATTTCATGATCATATGGATATCACTGCACATTACGTGTGTGCGCGTGTGTGTGTGAGTGCGCGTGTGCTCGTGCGCCCGCATATGCATACATTTGTATATGTGTTAGACATGAATATGCATTTGTCTTTATAGATATTGCAACATACCCGTTGAATTCATAGCAGATGGCATATCTGTCTTGCTTCCATGTAATCATGTCTCTGGCAGGGCTGTGGATCATGTGGTACGGTGTATCACTGGGCAGCTGCACCAGCCAGTAGTGGAGTGATTTGATAGTTAAAGTTTGTCCATCCAACCTCTGCTCTCAGACCTGGCAATCGATGTCAGTTAGCTCCTCAGTGGGAGCGTGTGCGCACCAGCAGTGATTTAATTGAAATGGAGTTGATTACATTTGGTCTGGAGCAAGTCTGGCTGGGACGATTGATCGGCAGTTTCCTTCACCGCTCACTAGAAGTCTATCGGCCGCCCTGACCATCGTGGCTTTGTGTCCACCCTGATAGAGGGTCAATGGTGAGGCCCCCCAACAAAGTACAGTAACAATCAGTTTGTTTTTCTTCTTCTCGTTTACACAAAAGCAAAACAAAAAGAAAATTCTTCCCACAAGGTGATTTGTATCAGCAGTCTAATGCATCTAATTGTGGCATTAAGGATTCGTCCCAGATTGTCATCTCAGAAAAATGGATGTACAGTACTGTTACTATAAGTCACTGGTAATAATGGGGACATCAGGTCACACATTAACATGATCTCTCCATGATATGTGGTGATGTTCTGCCGAGGTTTGTTAGCCATGACCCATTTTCTGTCGACCCTGAAACTTCACTTTCTTTAAAGTTCTGTTACTTCTTTCTTTCTTGCAACACTGATTATGTGTAGATGGGTGCTGAAAACTCAAGAGCAGGTTTTCCGGGATGTTGTCTGAGTTCATGATCAATGAAAACCAGTGATGCAAAATGACAGGGACTTTCTGTTTGGGCTCAAGGTCAATAAATGAACACGCTACGGACAAAGTAAACTTACTAAACTAAACAAACTAAGGTTTTTACTGTTGAGTGGCGAGTTGTGACGTTTAAATGTATCGGAACACAATGCTCATTTTGAACCTAAAGTCTGGATTGTAACCAATCATTTCTGACCTATTCTCTGACCTATCCTTCTCCCAGTCAGCCAATCAAGTTACAACATTAACTAAAACTCAACGTTCATCTCAGAGGGAGACATATGACATACTGTACACAATACTGTTTACTTTAGTATTGTGTAATATAATATTATTACACAATAATAATAATAATAAAAGTATTATAATATTAGATGGATTAGATAGATATTTCAACAGAGTAAATCCGTAGGCGTACCACCCATCAACGATAAGGCCGCTTGCCACTGTTAAAGGTTAAGGTGACAATATGACAAGCATGTTCCGTCAGATGTCAGTGCGAGTATGGGGGGGCGGGGGGGCGGGGGGGTGGGGGTGGTGACATCACAAAGGCACAGCAGGGACCATAAAAGAGGAGCTGTTGTAGGACAGGACGTTAGACAAGAAGACAGCCGAAATGTTCAGAATGATAACAAGCGCTTCCCTTCCCCACACACAGCACCTCACCCTCCTGAACAATCACCAGGAGAGTTCAGGACGAACTTCACACACGATTACGCTCAAAAACAAGGCAGCAGCCAAGCATGCAAGCCGTTAGTGTTGCCCACCCACTTGCTCACAACCCGGGGAAAAACATGCTATACAGCTTTGTGTGTGTGTGTGTGTGTGTGTGTGCGTGCGTGCGTGTGCGTGTGTGTTTGTGTGTGTGTGTGGATTGTTTGCTTGTTTGTTGCTTTTCTTTATTAACAGTTGTTTTTACAGTATGTACAGTATATACCCTTATTTCCTGGTTATCAACCGTGTAATACATTGATTTAGCTAAATGTTGACAGCTCTGCCACTAATACTCGGCTGCGGCCTATACACAGGGTTAAATTAGTTTTCTCTAATTGGACTATTTTTATTATTATTTTTAAAGTAATCCGGGGATATTAATTATACATCCAACACAACATCCACAACATCCATTCATGGAGAAACGGATCAGAGAGAATATAACATCATAGAACAGACTCACGCCAAACACACGATTTGCTTTAATCTTAATGGTGATCTGGCAAGATTATGCAGCCTACTTCTCTAAAGACCGCGTCGTTTCTTTTTACCTGCCGATAGCCTACTGACTAATGCCCGGTACTGCTGCCGCTACAGTACCGGGGCGGTCGCAAACTGAACTGAACTTGGAAATAAATTATGAACAGAAAAGGAACATGATTATTTGTGTTTTTTTTATTTGTATTACCTACTGACTAATGGATATGCATATGCATACTACCTGGTCACCGCTAGCAATGCAATCTGAACTGAAAATAAATGAAGAACAGAAACGAAAAATGATTTGGCCTCTGAGTGAAATCCAGGTAAATCCCTCTGGTAGTAGTATAGACTTTGAGTAGGACGCTGCACAAAATACACATAACTTGAGCATGTTCACGTATCTCCTGCAAGCACAGATATATATTAATGACGCTTTTTATAGCCATGCTGTTTGTTGGCGACTTGGCTTGTTAATAACACAGTAGCAAAAAATAGTAACCTACTATAATTTATGTAGCCTAGCTAGCACATACCGGTATATTGAAGTGGTTGGTGTCCGAGTTTTAATTAAAATAAATAATGAGGTGACATTGAATAAACTGCGGTTAATACACGGTGCGGTTAATAGTCAGGAAATTACGGTATGCCTCCAGAACTCTGTTTCCTTTTTCAAACACTGTCACGAGTTTGCTTTTAAACTTTTCTCTCATCTATTTAAAAATGTACTGCTTACTTGTATTATTCACAACTAACTTTATCTCGACCAGTTTTTGTTTATTTTGTATTTAAAACACCATTACAGTGTATCTGTCTGTGTGTGTGCAGGTGTGCGTGCGTGTGTTTGCGTGTGTTTGCGTGCACGCGTGCTGAAGCTGTGGCATGCTGGCTAGTGTCTTTGAAGTCCTGTTAATGCGCTGTAATGAGGCAGAGATGAGAGTGTGGGTAATTACACTTTGACTCCCACTGTGCTCTCAGTGCACTCAAAACGCCTGGGAACCTCTCTATCTCTGTCTTTTTGCATGCGCATGCACGCACGCACACACACACACATACTGTCAGGTCTAGGCTAGTGTACACCTACAGAGACTTGTTACTGTTTAAAGGGCAATTGTACACACTATTCATTAGACTGACGCTGTAAAATGACTGCTTGAAATTTCAGCACAAGTCAAAACACAAAGAAGAACAAAGTGTGTGACAAAGCACTTTTCTGACGCAGATACAGTATAGTGTAATATATATATATATATATATATATATATATATATAATGGTAATCATTGTCATTGCACATTCACTTTATTAGTTCTAAATTGTAGGATTTTCTATAAGCAAAACAGCCACCACAATCTTTATTTAATGTATTTTTTAAACAGTGTAAACTTTAGTGTGTGTGTGCGCGTGTGTGTGTGTGTGCGTGTGTGCGTGTGCGTGCGTGTGTGTGTGTGTGTGTTTATGCAGTATCGGGCCCTATAAATGACTCCGTAGTCCTTAAGGTATTGTAAATAATAATAGTGTTGATTATTTGATATGATATACAATGGCCATCTCATTACTGTACCATAGTTTTGGTTGATACATATCACAGTGTGAACGTTTATACTCTGCTCCTTCTAGAGAAGTTCCTGGGTCAACAGGCCTACAGCTATGGCCAGCTCCTCTTCATCACCTTCACCTCTGAGAGCCCGGAGCTCCTACCTCACAACGTCACCTTGATCCTGGAGGGTTCTGGAAGGTTCACGCTGTCGGCTGACCTCTCGCCGGAGCCAGCGAGCCAGATTCAGCACCAGGATCACGGGATCCCACCCGTACAAACCTTCACTGTCAGGTACATCTGGGGACATGTGTTTATATATACACAGTATGTGCATGTTCTAATGTGTGTTCTACAGCAGTGTCTCCCAACCAGGGTCCTGGAGGACCGCCTGCCTTGCATGTTTTAGATATATCCTTTCTCCAACACGCCGGACTCAAACCAATGTGTTGTTATCAGATCGTTATGATAGCGACCCATTCATTAGAATCAGGTGAAGCGGGGAAGACGTCTAAAACATGCAGGGCAGTATTCCCAGGGCCGGGTTGGAAAATGTCCTTCTAGACGAGTGTGTCCTCCACACACGCTTCTCACACGGCGATAATGTCGCACGTGCCACATGTCTGTCCCAGTGCCTGTAGAGCGCTCCCATTCAGGATCACCAATTCAGGGTCATCCAATCAGGATCATCCATTTCAGATCATCCATTTCAGATCACCCATTCTGGAGCTGTTGCGCCTGTGTGCCAGCTGACTTGTAGACATGGCTGGTACAGAGTGATGCCGTTAAATCTTGAATGTCATTAGTGGATTGCTCATCCCCAAAATAGCTTTTAATTACTGGTTGATGTGTGTTACAGCAAGCCACCAGTAAAGAGACGAGTGGATGCTGTACCACATCAGCTTAAGTTGAGAGAAAATTACAACCACCAGCACCATTACATATAAACTACATTATTGCAAAGTTCCACTTCCCAGCAGTGCCTCCGTGTGGTAGTCCTTGAACAGATGGGTTTTTGATTCATGTCAATATTGGCCCTGCCGTCAGCACTCAGACTGCCCCGTTAATCGGGGCAGGACTGACATAGTCGCGCAGACCTGGAGAAAGCTAAGTGGTTGGTGGCAGCAGATTGCGGGCATCAGGGGGAGCCTGTGTAAGGCTTGACCGACACAGCGAGGAGCCATGTAGCTCTGTTATTATGGATATGAGACAAGGGAGACGATGTGTTTGAAGGTATGGTCAGCTATTGCAAGCTAACTGGAAGCTAATACCCTTCTTGTCAAATACACCAAATATCTCCTCGCATTCCGCTAGCTTATCGTTCTCTGTGCGAATTGAAAAATGGATCAGATACTTATACACAGCCCTGGCTGTGTAAACCCCAGTAAGGGGTAATTTGGAAGAAATTGATGTAATGCTGCAGGAGAGGATACATTAGTTATCCAATCACTGGGAACATCTGGTCATGAATCAACATTCAACAAATGTGACAACAGTGTTTAGTCTGTGTTACGTTGTTATATGTGACAGAGATAGAGGATCCCTGTGTAGGGTTTAAAGCGATAATCGTGTTAAACTCTCAACAGCCAAGATTAAATGTGTTTTGGTCGTCATCGTTAATGAACCAGAAATTAATTCCTTTTAGCTTCGTTGACTTTCACTGTTTCTGAAAAACATACTACATACAAAGTTGGTAGTGTGTATTCTAAGGTTTCCTTAACAACAATCCAATATATCTATACAGTATACTAAATAAGTCAGTGGATATTGATAAAAACAGTTTGTGGTTTATTAGATAATAGTATATATGTCTGGGTTTAGCAAAAGTAATTTTACCTTTAATTAAGATGGTGATTTATGAAGTAACTGGAAAATGCATAAGAAAACAACAGCGAGTTATTTAAATGTTAATGTAAATGTTGCGCTATGAAATAATATGCAGAGCTGAGTTTGTTGGGATATAGCATGTCAAGAATGACCCAGCATCTTTGTTAGAAAACAGAAAACAAAATAATGTTCTCTGGCATTGTTATACTCTGTCAGCCTGCTACTGTTTTGGTATATTGCTTTGGTCTTGTATACAGACATACATCTTGAATCTTCTCCCATGTCGAGTTTAGCCCAAATAAATGTTCTGAAATGGTAAACTGGGCTTAATAGAGGGAAACGCACCTCCGAGATGTATTCATCACTGCTGTAAGGCACAAATCAAGGCTAGTACACATGCCGCTGATTTAGACAATGCACAAAACAGCAATTGTCTGAAATTGTTTGTGTTCTATAAATGAGAGTTAATGTGTTGTAATTGCAAGGTTGTCAATTGTGATACCTCTCCTCATTTGCATTCAGATATTTTGCATATTCAGAAAGAATTATGTAACATTCTGTAACAGGCTTGCAATGTTCTGTCACAATTGTTATTCCCTTTTATGCATCAAATATACCAACTACTGTATGCTTTTTTGAATGTAATTACTAATTATTAGCCTATCTAGGATATAGTGCTCCTTGTGTGAATTCCAAAATGTATTCATACTATTAAAATGTACTTGACTGCAAGCATATAAACCACCAGTATCGTCATAATCTTTAGATAAACATGTTTTTTGGGTAACATTTCTATAAATAATTACTCTAAAGTTCCTCAAAATAAGTGTTAGGTATGAGCAAAATGTGTATTAAGATTACTATCTAACAAAATTGATTTAAATAGAGCAGGTATGCATATACTGTTCTGGTATGTATTATTGAGAAGACTTATTGAACCAACAAAAGACTTTAAAAACATACTGAAAATGACTGAGTGCCCAATGTCAGGCATTAATACGAATATTGTATTAATCTAAAGTCAAATTTTAATGCTATAAAAAAATGGTCAGTTTTAAATTAGTTAGATAACAAATGGCTTGCACTGTAACAACATAAACAGAATATATAATATATTCTTGGCGTACAAGCATTGAAATTACTTGTTGCCTCATGACCTTGTGACTCTCCTGTCGTCTCTGATGAGTGCACACCAGTAATGAGTTCCCTCCAGCAACCATGACACTGGGTGACAGGGCCTTTTGGTTCCCTCTTCTAAGTGCATTGGACCAGGGAACAAGGACTGTTATTAAGTGTGAAGAGTTCGAGGAAACCAAATTCATTCCACTTCTGAGACAGATGCTCACGTGAAGCCACAAGCGCACACTTGCTTGTCAAGGAAGTATTCACAAACATGTTATGTGATTGCTCCAGCAAATTGTGGATGAACCTCAGGTTATCACAATAAAACCACAAAAAACACCAGACATAGCATAGAAATGCACTGCAAAGTTATGTAAACTGTTGACTGAGCATATACCTGTCAACTCAAGTAAATTAAATGCGTTGGTTTATTTTTGTATTATTGTAGGTTAGGTAATGTATTTGTTGTACCTGTGAGTGTGTTTGTGTGTGTGTGTGTGTGTGTACTTACTGCATGCGTGTTTAATTTTCTGAATCATGAAGTATCACAGTATGAAGTGAGGATTAACAGAAAGCCAGTGTCAGCTCTACACTGTAAGGCTGCTGCCAATACTTCGTCTGATTTGTGACGACGCCATTCCAGACGTTCAACGGAAATAGTCCCATTATCAACTGCGTGTCGAAACCCCACGTGTGGGGCCATAAATAAACATGAACATGATTGGAAATGTTCACTTCACACCCCTCAGTTGAGCGCGTGCGTGCGTGCGCACGTGCATGTGTCAAATCACAGCGTGCACTATCAGTGCAGGTATCATTGAATATGTTCACTGGTTAAGTGGCTGCACGATCCTACCTAAAGCAATCATTTCAATTTCAGATGAAGGTGTGGAGCGTGAGAGACACCTGGGATATGAAGCAGGTGGGATTGGAACGTGTGTGTGGTTGGGACGGGGCAGTGCTCTCTCAGAGGTTACCGTTTCCCCCGGATACAGACGTGGTGGGAGCATTATTCGCCCAATGCGTGGCTAGCATATGAAGTATATGGTGTGTCCCTATGGAGGGGTTAGCTTTATGTCCGATGGCCCCTTCTCTCTGCCCTAACTCCCACATATCCTTGAAAGTCTCTCTCTCTGTCTCTCTCTCTGTCTCTCTCCCCCTCTCTCTGTCTCTCTCTCTCTATCTGCACCTCTCTCTCTCTCTCTCTCTCTCTCTGCCTCTCTCTCTCGCTCTCTCTCTCTCTCTCTCTCGCTCTCTGCCTCTCTCTCTCGCTCTCTCTCTCTCTCTCTCTCTCTCTCTCTCTCTCCCTTGTGCTTTAC
>JAODUH010058092.1:0-18002 GCA_027564835.1 Typhlichthys subterraneus | reverse complement strand
GCCTTGTAGGAGCGTCCGCTCTCTACGTGGGAGATCGGGGTTCGATTCCCCGAGGGGGACGGACGATCTCCGTCACATCAGACTAGTATGTGAAAACAGTATTACTATTTTAATTGTGCTGAAAATCGGAACAATTTGTTAGTGAATGTTGAAAATCTGGACAATTTGTTAGTGAATGTTGAAAACCGGGACATTTTAGTGTATTACAGATATTTGTCGGGACCCGGCTGGGACACCAATCTTGAAACTGGGACGTCTGGTCGCCTTATGCTAACTTCAAGCTCAAGTCAAAACAGTATCGCTCTGTGGTCTTTTGTGGCAGCGCCTCTCACGTCGAAATGCATTGTGAAGCCAAGCGTAGTGCTACAGTACGGCTTTGTTAATGCGAGCGTTGTCCGCCACTTTGTTTATTTTACTCTTTACGAAGTCAGAACTGTGTAGAAGTATCAGACAGTTTTTTCAACACGCACAGAGAACAGTAACACTAGCGAAATGCGAGGAGATATTTGTTGAATTTGACAAAAAGTGTGTTAGCTTACATTTAGCTTGTACAGTATTAGATGACTATACCTTTAACAACATCAAGAAGTCTACCTTTAAACTCAAGTATATGTTTATTGTAATGCTGTTGTATGTGTTACAGTTTTTACAATGAAATCAGAAATGGTTATAGGCGTTTTTACTAGGTAGACGTTAACTATATTAGCTGCACATTCTGAGGTCAGGATTCAGACTTTAGCAACACACACCCTCTCTCTGCTTTGGTCATTAACATAAGCAGTAATTTAGTGATTCCACCAGGCGAGTTAATCTTATCTACTAATGCGTTCTGTTAACAGCCATCTGTGTTCCCAGCACCAAATGAAAAACCCAGTCAGAGGGGCAACACCATGTATTCTCTGCCCCAGCAGTCAGCCTTCCATTACAGAGGAGGACAGGGTTTATTATTTGGCCCAGAGAGGCTTTAGACCGGAGTAACCGTGTCAGATGGAATCCATTTTGACTGTAAATGCAAATGCCAGTGACACGCTTGTTTCCTTGCCTTTACTTCTGTAGAAGACCACACAGTCGCTCGCACGGTTGGAACGTTTGAAAGGAAAAACAAACAGGAGGCTTAGCATGTGGCGTGTACACGGTTAGGTGAATTTGTGACCATTTGACCCCTGCTGTGCTAGACCATTTAACCCTTTTAATCGTCTTCGGGACGCAGGTTTTTCCAGGCGAGTCTAGGAGGACAATTAATAATTGGAACGTGGGAACAATAAAAATTTCAAGTGTTTGAAATGGAAAAACCTCAACTGGGAAACTCTGAAAACCATAGAGGGAGAAGAAAGGCACCGAAGCTGCTTTGAAAAGCCACTTTGTAGTTGATGCTAGCCAACGCTCAAGGACGTTGCTCCACGTGTCTCTCTAGGTCTGTCTGTCACCTCACTTTCTCTGCCTGTGTGGCATCTTCATAGCTGCCTATAGCAACCCTCTCTCCAACGTTCAACAGTGATGTTATCCAAGGCAGGCCATTGCTTTACTCACCATGCTGTTTCCACTCTATGGTAAACTGGTCTGCATGTCGTAATGGAAGCAGGGAGGGAGCCCAGCTTGATTACTTTGATTAGAGTCATTTGTCTAATCAAGTGATGGATTAGCCGACTGGAATGACTTGGCTGCTCTCTGGAACAGCAGGGTTGTCTTCTGTCCATCTGATGGCTAAGCAACAGGCACTGAAGCCTTCCTCTGCAGTGAGTTTCCATTTGGTCAAAGCATATTAACTCCCTGTGCTGCAAGTAAGAAACGGAACAGTGTCAGAATGTATAGTGTAGATTTCTTTGTGTTCGACTCACGTTTAATGAGGACATGAGTTCATCTCAGGTATTATTCATATCGCCATGGGTATGCATAGCCTGCTCCAAACAAGAGTTTGAAAATACAATATTACGCAATTACATTAGGTCTTGTACATTACAGCTTTATTAAGTGTCTAGACAGATGGTAGAACATTATTGTTTCATTACACGCTGGCTGACTGCCTCAAGACATTGTCCTCAAACGTTTCCAACCGTTAAATTAATTGTGAAGCATGATTTTAAAGTCATGCAATAGTGTGGACTGCAGACCTATTTTATCATTAATCTATATACTCAGTATATTATTTATGATTACATTTGTGTGTAATAATTTACTCTATGGCTGTCCTACCCTTGTTAATCTAACATAGTTTAGGCTCAGGGCCATTGTCATTTCTAGTAATTTAACCCAGTATACAAAACTTTTAAAGGTATACAATCCATTTTGTGATACTTGTAGTCACATCATATATAATTAACCCATACATTTACGGTTGCCCCCACTATGCCAGTAGATAATAATAATAATAATAATAATAATAACAATAATAATAATAATAATAATAATATTAATACATTTTATTTTGGACGCTTTTCTAAGCAACGACATCTTTCATTTCAAATACATAGATATAACAGTTGGCTGAAATATACATACTATAATAATAAATATTTGATCTGAGAAATATATACAAAATATACAAAATAAAATGAAACAGTCAGGTGAGAGTGGAACAAAGGGTCAAACATCATATGCAACCTTTGGAGGAGCTTAGCAAACGAGGTGACCGTGGTGGCATGTCGAATGTGCATAGATGTCATTATATGGCCCATGCACCACTGATTTTGTGGAGAAAGTGTCTATTAGACCACAGTCGTATTATTATTTCTCATCACTCAAAATATTCCTTATTTCTGTACATCTGTGGTTGATTTATCAAGATGGAGTCTAGTTTAAAATTTGCTACAACGATTTTGTAGATGTGAGGTCCCGTTAACAGACCGGGACAGCCATGCTACCTCGCCGGCTATCAAGCGTTAAAAGGTTTATACAATTTTGCGCTGATCATACCAGTAGCAGTGTTGTCATCCCTGAGCCCAATGTATTGCGCAATAGCCTAGGACGATAGCCAAGAATATGCACCTCAAACTAGATCTGTCCTGGCGTTTTTGCAAGAGAATTCTCAGAAGAACACTTGGCAAGAATGTACCTCTCAAGAGTACGTACATAGCGTTCTTGGAATTGAGATACAGCCAGGTAACATGGGATGGACAAAACGTTCTATGTACCTCTGTCAGACCTGCCTAAAATCAAAGCAATATCAAATTAAATCTGACGGTAGTCGACGGGCAAAGCACGGCAGACAAAAACGTTCAGAGAACACCTGAAATACTTTCTTAATTCATTACATAAGCACAACGAGATCTGCTGTCGGTTTGATGGCTTGCGTGGCTCCTCTTTGATGTGAGGTGTACAACCACAACCTCTATGCTATTTTTTACATTATTATTCACAAGTTTTTTAAGTACTGCTAAACACCATTGGCCTTTAGAAAGTCATTAGAGACAGCTAAACAAAATAACAAAGAGACGTACTTTATGTTATATTGTAATATTAATAACGATTCAGACTACTGCCTTTACAAATGCCTTTCTATTTGCAGCATGCATCAGTGTCACACAGTGTTGCTTTAACAGATATGGCGGGTCTACCACAGAGAGAATAGGTGGATTCTAAACGGATTCCATAATTTACAGTACAGCCTAGTTCTTGCCTCCTTGACACGAGTGAGTGGAAACGCGACTGGCTTTTTGAAGAGCACCTCTTGACCTCTTTGTGTCTTGTGACGTGACCTCCTCATGACACCATCTATTTGGAGGTGCCAAGTTCATTCTGGGATATAGGAGCACCAGTCAGGAGGCCAACATCTTTTGCTGGTTCAGGATAGACAGCAGTCTTCATAAACCACACATTCTTGCAGAATTACAACAGGGAAAGAAAAAAACGGAGAAAGGCTGAGTAGCAAGAAAATTAAGGTTTGGCAGATCTTTTCACTGCCATATTTAGAAGCAATAATCTTTATCAAGGATCTCTGTCTAAACGAGGAAGCAAAAGGCTTGTTATTCTTGTGGACTCTACATACAAAGAGAGTTTCTTATCCTGATAAATTGTCGTTCTCTGAGTTCGAGTTGAGAATCATTCTGCAACAAAGTTATTAACAATTGATAAGGCTGCCTGACGCTGCTGGTGGAATTGGGTATATTTGTGTTGTATGAGTTCAATTATTTTCATGGAATGAAAAATGAATGATAATTTTGCCTCATAATTTCTAAGCATGAGCTAGAGGTGACAAATGTTTCTCTGAAATATGCCTAAATGAACGAAAGAAGAAAAATGCTACTGTATATTGCTGCTTGTGAATTCATGCCTATAAGGGGATATCCGTTCTGGACATAAGAGGGTTTACATGAAAATTGATCCTCTAATAATCCTCCAATATCTAAACAGGTTATTGACTTCATTCAACGCCGCTTTTTCTGAAAGGTAACATTCAAGGAATTTGAAAGCAAATTTCACATGAAACCGTTACATTTTCTTAACATTTGGCTTCCTTGGATTCTCCCTAATGTTGTTCATACAGTACTGAGTTTATGAACATAATTATATGATACAAATTGCCTTATAAATGTAGGGAGAAAGTGCCTTACCTTACCTTGGTATATTATTAAAATATCTGTAAGCCATGGCAGATGGCTGGCTGTCTTACTGTAATGTTATATCAAAGTGCATTGGAATATTTAAAAAGCTTTTTTTTTTGTTTTTGGTGGCTTATTAGTTTGATAAGAGGAAGAATGGAGCAAACATTAAACAGCTGGTGTGCACATGTAAACCATGGAAGCATTTATTTTTTATCCCTTTATTGTGGAACGTATTTGTTTCAGCAAACACATGAACCAAGCAGATGAAGCTTCGCTGCTCTGTCAAACATCAATCACACTGTACACAAGCAGACACACACAGATGCACGCTACAAAATGACTTCCTGTCATAGTGATTGCCGTTTGATCCCTGAGTGCATACAGGCTAAATCTCTTTCCAAACACAGCATGGTAATCCTATGCATGTGCCAACCAAACCTCATTTGACTCTTTAAAGCTGTTAATACACACATGATATATGGGGTGTACAGGTGGTGTATGTGTTCTTATCAATTAGGCAATTGTGGGATGTGGAGTTAGTCAATTTCTTTTACCGCAATTTCAATTCAACAAATTCAAAACTTATAAAGTTGGCATTCAAAAGCGACACATCTCAGCTTTTGGATATGCAAAATCATGTGTGTGGATGAACCAATAAGAATCTTGAACCAAGCCGTAAACATGTATATTTTTTTCTCTAAAGTCGGACATTTAAACATGTCTGACGTTAGGACATGGGATTGTATGGGGGGGATTGAATCCCTTTTGCAGCCAGCCTCAAGTGGACATTCGAGGTACTGCAGAATTTGTCACTTCCACATTGTATTCATTTCTCAGCACGAGGTTCCCGCTTGGAAAACATCTAATTTGCATTGTTTAGCACATTTGACCATAACGTGAGCTCATTAAAATTAGCCCCCACATTAAAAACACTGCATCAGTCAGACTGTCATTTCATTGATATAGCCTATACTCCAGTAATAACCCCTGTCCTCAGCACGCCAGTGAGAACACATTTACTTGAAGTGCATTCCCTTGATCATGTTTGGAGATATTTAATGTTTTATGTTTCGTTAATGGTGTAGACTAAAGATAAAAGGCCTATTTGCTTGTAGACTCTACATTGAATTAGACAGCTAGCTCAGCACATGCCCACATAATTACGCAGTGTCATTACTGTGCAATTACATGAGTCATGCCTAGCTCACGTTGGCAGAGTGTGGTGTGGCTTCGTGAAAGTATTCTTTTGTCATTTTGCCATCTTGGTTTGCATGGTGACAGGCATCATGTGGCATTACAAGATGGAAGCGCTATGTCCCAATAATGTACCGTCTTACCTTATATGAATCAGTTATTATTTATATGTAGATACTAGATTAGAATACATACATTACTAGAATATAGGTAAATACTAACATTTGTATAGTTGTATAATTCTGTATAATTGTCGTCTTTCAAATTATTTTTGGGCCTATTTTGATCAAAAGGAGGATTAATACATTTGAGTTTGTCTGAATAAATCAGCGGTACTGTACTGTAATCCTCCCAGGATTACAGTAGAAGTAGAGACATCATTTTTCTAAGGTTTAATAACATCATATGATTATGCTTCTCTGTCAGTCATTCCACATTGACACCCCAAACTGGATTAATAACAGACGAAGCCCCTGTATATATGATAATGTTTGATTGTATTTGGTTAATCTATAGTCCATAATTAAACTGAATGTGACTTTAAACTCAGTACAGTATATGAATGTTCTGCATTAAATATATTCCACAAAAGATGTTAATATTATTATATATATTTACAGCATTTAGCAGTATTGTACTTGTAAGGCAAACTTGCAAATGCAAATCAGTGCATTTACATTTGTTTCTAAACGATTGGGCAACAAAAGCAGTTGATTAGGAATTACTGAATACGCAAGTGTGAAAAAATTGCATTATATATATATATATATATATATATATATATATGTGTGTGTATGTATGTATATATATGTATATATACAGTATGTATATACATGTGTATATATATATATATTTGTTTTACTAGATTTGCAGCTGCGTCCTTACCCAGGATGCATCTGGCAGCAGTGTTGAAACAGCTACAGACAGAGTGACCTGGTACTCCACTTATTTAGTGCCATGCCAACGACACACACACACACACACACACACACACACATAACGTACATTCACTGCTAGTCAGGATCAGCCACGATAATGGGATCAGAGATCCCACCTGTTGCTAGCCTCTCTTTATCCTCACCTCAGGGCCCGTAATCCTCGTATTCTGCCATTCTTCAGGGAATGGCAATATTCTGTTCCATAAATAGTGCTGTTTACAGATACAAGCTGAAACCTGTTGTGTTGTTTAATTCACTCAATAGTTGTAGAAAGTACCAATGCTATTAACAGGCGTTGTGACTTTACCCTGGCTTCAGTACAATATGTAATGAAACGTGTCTGAAAATCAACATAATTCAGTTCATGTTAATTGTCTCACTCTTTGGTAGTGTGTGTGTGCTGCTTGGCTCCCTTGAGTCAAAATCCTCTTAAGAGCCCAGATGGGCGTTCTGTCACTGCACTGCGGGGATTGAATCAGGATAGCCAAAAAAACAGCAGAATGTTGATAGAAATCCATTGATGACAATAGTTGCAAATGTGTTTAAGAGAACAGGAAATATGTTTTGTGTAATGTATTCTGTAGAATTGTGTTTTACATACACTTGAGGAAGACGGATATGAATAACACTGCAGATTGGCAAAGGATGTAGACATTCAAATGCAACTATTGGAAGTATTAACAATTAAATGATTGTGTTAAAGCTATAGTCTTTTTAATCTTGTGAAACATCTGCTGAAAAAGAACAGCAACAGCAGGTTGTTCTCCATAGAGAACAGGACACATTAAATAGTATAGGTACCTCATTGACTCAGTGTCACACTTCTAGACAGCAAACATTCAACATTTGGATTTTTTATTTAAAGTAAAATCTTAAAACGAAACCATTCACTGGAGGAGGTGTGGCATTTATAGGCCAGCCAACTAAGCTATCGTACACCACAGGAAAGTCCTGTTTTAATATGTCAATACATCGAAGACATTGCAACATTGTGGTCTGGTGAGCTTCAAGCCCCACAATCCAGGTCATTAACACCGTGACGTGAAGACGTCAAATAGATAATGACCTGGCAGTGAGGTTTTCCTGCCAGTAGAACTGGCGACTGGCGAAAGTCACACTACACAGTTAAATAATCTACAATCTGGCCTACATAAAACAGTGGACTCGCATCCTATTTGCCCATCAGCCAAAAGAAATGCACACAACTAGGCCTACACATCTGTAGCCTACAAATTAATGGAGAAAAATAATGCACTTACATGCATCGCATGAACAACCAATGGCTCTCACACACGTGCACACAAACCTTGTTCCACAATTAAAATCAAACCCGGAAAAGCCTTTTTAAAGGCAGAGTTAATGGAAACCATGTCCGTCATCAGAAAAGGTGATATAGGATACCAGATGCCAACAGGTGTGAAAGGAGTTCTGTGTGACACTCAATAGCAGATATAAGACCGGAATACTGGCCACTAACACCGAAGGAATTTCACAGTTATGATATCGGTTTCCAAAAAGTAAACCGAATTTCTTGACAAAGGAAAACGGGTTGACTATAATAATAATAATAGTCACATGCGCACAGTTGTCAGTTCAGGAAAAGTTTGTACCATTCCAGAACTGAAAACTATGTGCATGTGATTATTGTTATTCAAAATACGTATTGAGGCCACAGTGTTTGGCATTCCCCTTTAAGGGCATAGCAGAGATGAAACAAGCAATAACAGATTATGGGCATAACGTTTGCAAGTAAGCCCAACACAACACATTGTTTTTCTCCGTTCAGGTGACTTTCAACTCTAAAGTCGATGAATGCATTTAATTGTGCATATGTGTGTGTGTGTGTGTGTGTGTGCGCATGCAATGTTTGACATTGATACGTTCAAAGGCAATGTACAGTAGAACACATGCAAATGCATCATGGAACACACAAACATAAAGAGTAATAATAGCAATATAGGAGCAGAATGCATTCCAGTGGCATGTTTTGATGACACAAGAGACAATTCACAACGTGCCTCTAAGGTGATAATGGCAGAGATTCAGAGATGTTTACGGAGCATAGGACATCCATACAACTATTAAATCCATGAAACTGATAAACGCACCAGATAACCTAAATATATAGGAAATATGTTAAGATAATGTCTTTTTGTTCAATAAAGTGAAGTATTTACAGTTCAGAAGTTAGAACTACACACAGGATTTAGTGGTAGTGCTAATGTCTAACTCAAGTCAGTATAATAGAAATCATAAAGAATTGTAGATAGTTGTAAATAATGTAACACACAAATATACCATAATAGATTAAGATGAGATTGCAATTCTGGCATGCTTTGAGTAACCTAACCTAATTTAAACAATCAACATTTTTTTTTAATCTTCAGTTTTATGTCAGTTGGTAAAATGCTTTGTGGATTAACAGCCCTTTGATAAAGCTGTGTTGCACACAATTAAACATGATTAATATTAAAGGGGTATGGTATAGCGGCAAATTATTTTGGTGTCCCGTTCATGACCTGAAGTTAATTTAATTTGCAGCTGTGACAGACTTCATCTGGTGTCCAGGTGTGACATCTACGTATGTAAGACATTGCCTTCTTTATGTCACAGAAGGTAAACCATCTCCATTGGCCAACATATTGTTTGATTTGGCAGTGATCATCTTCTTACTAGGTGGTTTTCTACAGAGTTCTATATTGTAGCTTTAATGTGTACAGTCAGGTGAGTTGTGCGTAACTTTAAAGTGAGCATATAGGGACTAATGGGTTGAGACGTAGGAGTATTTTGCTTCAACACGTGTCCATGCACACCAAACATCATCCCTTTAACTTTGTCTAAGGGCAGCACCTGTGTTTGTGTGGATATTGCTGACATGTAGTAGCCTGAAACACTGTATTCATACCTCAGCTCCACACAGCGTTGGCCATACACAGGGGCTGGGGAAACTTGTGTTTATGTCAGCAGACATTCAAGGAAAGGGTCTCACCGCCTGAGCAACCATGTGCATGAATGCGGTAGCCTAGCTTTTTGTACAAAGGTTTGCATGTGTGCGTGCATGTATGTGTGTGTGTGTGTGTCAAAGTCACATTTCTGAAAATGGCGCAGGCACATAAAGATAAGAGGATTATAAAACAACGTGTGCAATATTTTTTGCATTTTACATTGTTGGAACTTTTTTAATAAAATTAAAAATATAGTCCATCCGTCTTATTTCCTTGTTAACTTTGGCATGGTAGAAGGCACAGGCCCGTTGTTTCATTTATTTATTCCGTCCCTTACAGGACACTGAATTTTGACAACTCTTCTTATCATCTCTCGTCCTTGCTCTTCACCAGGAATGTCTGTTCCTGGTGGAGGCTGAGAAGAGTACAGCACAACAGACATGTCACTTTTCGTATCTGTTTATGTCTGTGCTACAGCACAAAACATAAGAACCTAAGTGACAGACAGACAGACAGCCAATCCCCAAAATGGCCAGTTTAGGTGGATGGTAGATAATGCATGATTTTGGTTTGAGCTTAGAACTTCTGTTGTGAAGATGCAGGAGTATCACTTCACACTAGAGCTTTTGGTGCGCACCCGATTTCACTTAGTTAGTCAGGTCAGGCCAGTGTCAGGTCAGTGGTGTGGCATACATGTTTCATACCGAAACCACTTTTTATTTAGCTTGACTTTAACCACAAGGAGCATGGGCAACGTGTACCTTTGAAATACCTTTGACAAACAGACTTACTCGCTGAAGTAGTTTATAAATCAAGTGTCAATTTATTTCTAGACAATTTCATCAAAAGAAACTTGCAGTTGCCCACACATATGAAACAACAGCCAGATCACTGTTGCACTTTAGGAGACACCAGTCAAGCTTGGAGCTTAACTATTCATTTCCGGCTGCTGTACAGATGCACCGGCTAAACCTTCCTGCCAGCCAGTACACCTGTGGATTTAAAGTAAAGCTGAGTGAGTAGTAATGGTTTCCAGGACAAATCTACTATGCCTGGGTCGACAGCCATATGAAAAATGTTCACCCATAGACTGCCCACAGGCAGCATTACCTGGAGACGGGAATCGGATTCATCTTGTATTATCGTATTATGAGTGAGCGAGTGGAGAAGGGTCACCAAGACCTTTTCGAAAGAGTGAGCATGTGTCACGTCGGTAATATTTTCCTCAGGATGAGCAGGCAAGGAGCCAGGCCTAGTCTAGGCAATTTCCCCTGTGATTTTTGGACGATGCGAGAGAGAGTGTGTGGGATGTAAACTGAGTCAATGTATGTTTCTCATCCAACTAAAGGTGACCATTAAGAGCCAGAGATGGATATTAAGTAAAGGCTGAACATGTTGATCATTGCGTGTATATATGCCTCTGCTTTGCCTTTTAACATGTCCTCTGTTGTTTAACTTTTACTGTCTTAAATTAGGCAAGTAGCAGGCAGATTAAGGTAAATCAAAACAGTTGAGTAAGGTGTAGAAACATATTTTGTAAATGCATTTTGAGAGTTGCTGTGATGCTTATGTATCGCCTTCGCTTTCAAAGCTGTACATTAGCAAAACTCCAACCTTGGTTTTAGGTGTTGAATGATCACTGCTTATCCGATGAAAGACAGGAATGCAGCACAGGAACTTTTCTCTGTGAGAAGCGTCTTTTTTTTTAATGGGGGGGGGGGGGGATGTTGAAGAAAAGATCCAGAGACAAACATGCTAGTAGGCTACTGAAACGTTTCAAACTTTTCCGTTAACCTGCCCCTTGTTTAACAAGCAGTTTCTCATTCACACAGCTGACAGCATTTGTGTGTACATGGCTAGAGACTCCATTTTGAGTGCTTTGAGTGGTTTGCGGCTCCGATATGTGGTATTCATGATATAGGCCCCGCTAACGCTGCCGGCTAAATGTAGGAGCTCCAAATTGATCCCATGCCGCGCCTCAGTGCTTTTGGGTTACTGGAGTCTTTGAGATACAGAATATGAAGCCTGTTTTATATAAAGCACTTAAATCTGGCCCTTTCCTTCACTGCTTCTATGCGTGTGTGCGCACTTGCACAACCTCGCTCGAGCGATTCTCTCCAGCTTCATATTTCTTGCCCCTGACCAGAGGGGAGTGAGCTACTTTTCCCATTTTCCCTCTCTGCAACGACACAGATGACTGCAAGGTGAAAGCCCTTTTCCCAGCTTCTAGGGTTTCACATTTGACAAAGAACTTAGGCTTTCCCGTGTGTACAAGAAGCCATTTAACGTGGGCCGAAGAATTCCCCCCAATTCCAAACCCTTCGGAGGAGCGAGGTGTTGGTGAGTAGGTAATAGGAATGTACTTCGTTGGTGGATTTAAGATGTTGTGCTTTGCTTCCCGCCCAGAACATAAAAACTACTCAAATCCCTGGTCAAGATGCGGCACCACCACTGAGGTATTCTCTAAATAGGGTTATGTTGAAGCTAAGCGAGTTTCCCTGGCTTTAGCTTAGCCCAGGGAGAGACTTCACAGCTTGGAGGTTTACATTAAGTTTGCATTACAAGTCATCAGACACTCTGGAGAGCCACTCTATGAGAGGAGACAGTCTTTAATTAGTCTGGTGGAACATTTAGCAACCCCACGAGGATGTAAATCAATGCGGTAATGTGTTGCAGCGTGTGGGAGAATCTTTATTCTCTCACACATGGACATCTCCTCATGTGTGTTTAGTTGTCAATTCATTATAGAGAGTCTATGGAAGCTTGTTACAATGTCTCTTGTTGCCAAGCGTATTTATTGCACTTCATGAATGCATGTTATTTGAGCAGCATTTTGTTAATACAATCACAATAAAATTCTCGAAAGGGGCTATACTTTATCATCTTTCACATGCCATTGTATTTTAATGGATGTGTGACATGCTTGTACAAGGTACACACACATTATTTTAAATTAACTTATCTTAATTTTTGCTGAGATTAGTTGGGCTGTGTATTGGCTAGAGTGGGCTTGGCGACGGCTTGTCAACGATTCAGCGATTTGCTAATTGAATACGTCGGCGGTGTGATTGCAGGGTAACAAGTAAAAACTATGCAATCCGAGTTCAGCTGGCCGCAGGCATGAGCCAACATCCTAGGCCAATATATAGTTTACATGCAAGGTTCCTCCGTGAAACGCCACAGAAGTTGGGATCTAAAGCTATAGGTGCATTACCGCCACCTACTGTCTACATGCTGCATTACCACCACCTACTGTCTAATGTAGCGCACACACTTTTAACAAGGTCAGTCAGTCATTTGCTCATATTGGCCGGTCCCGCTGCACACAAATTTGTAGCATGTTAACCAGATGCAAATTAACCATAGAGCTAAGGCCATTAGGATGAAGAAACAACAATTAAACCCCTGATGGAGTGTGTCCAGACCCTATTCACAAAGTGAATTTTGGGTCTGGTTATGCCAAATTACACACATACACAGTATAGGTAGATGCATTAAAACACACTATCCAATCTGGCACAAAGTCGATGTAACTTCTCATTAGCATACTGTAACATGAGGCAGCATACATACTGTAATTGTTGTAACATACTGCATTGTTAAATGAAATGCAAACAGAACAGCACCTGTTTTCACCTCTTTAAAAAGACTGTCAGTACTGTATCTCTCTGTTTTCTTTGGAACCATGTAAATGACTTCCGTTCCTGTTCGGAAACAATACTGTGAGGAAGGAAGTCATAGCCATGCTTATTGGATGAAGATAAGGAAAGGCAGAATACTTGGCTCTGGTTCAAAAGGCAAATGTTTTCTTCCAGAGGATTGTTTCTGCTAAACATAATTGAATATGTATGTATATGTGTATGTATGTAGTATGTATTTAAGTACTACACATTAACCTTGTTCATAGGTATTCTGAATCTCACATTGTTGTTAAGAGAAATTATACGATATGAGCCCCCAAGCATTCCACAAAAGCATAACCAGATTGCTTCACATATGGATGCGGTTTATAAGGTGTTCTGCTGTACTTTGATATGCCCGTTTGTTTGAAAAAGGAAAGTGAAGGATTTGTTTGGTCCCTGCCACTTCCTACGCCAGTTAATGCCTCTATTTACCAGACATCCCTCCCACCAGCCAGGCCTTTGTTCACACAACATTTGCTAGCTGTTTTCGAAGACATGGTCCCTATCCCCCCCCCCTTCTTCAGCCCTATAACTCAACCCTGTCCCTGCATTATAATGGTGCTGCGTCGTGCCCGTTGATGCATTCAGTTTGGCCCCCAAAACCCAGTAATTCTACGTACAGGCTCAAAAGTAAGGGGAAATGTTCTTTCTCAGAATGCACCAAGCACCTTGTGCAGATCAACTGCAAAGACGTCTTTCCCCGCAGACATGGAAAATAGCGTTTTACAACAAAGTTTTTGGTATTTTTATTTTGTAAACGTCCCATTAAGGGCATTTTACTACAGCAGATAGTCTCCCAAAACACTTTTATTGTGGGTGTATTGGGCATATTGGTGTCCTCTGTCCTCCATGGAATGGAACAAAGTCATACTGCAGCTGGTCTGTCTAATTCTCTAGAAGCTCAGACCATATTTCCTGAGCAGTGTGTGGCTGCACCGCTTAGCTGATAGATTCATATAGCAGTTATGCTTTTGCGGTTATCTGCTGCCTTCTATTGCTTGCAATATTAGAGCCTTTGATCAGTCTTTATGGGGGCATAAATATGGGATAATGCGCCCATAAAGCGATGGGTTTAGCAGCTCAATACACATTCTCCATTCCCCTCATTCTTGTGGGAATGTGTTTTGTGATGTCTTAAACAAGTTACATCTAATCATGTAAAAGAGAACAGATAGGTGAAAACAAATAGAGTCTAGCAGGAAGGACTGACACACAACCTTCCATGTTCCCGCAATATGAACCCTTGGAAGTATGGATTGGAGACCCCCCACACACACACACACACACACACACACACACGAGCACAGTGACGTGCCTGCCTCCGCTCAGTCTGTCTAGGGTGCCTCTCTGACCTGTGCTGACCTTACGTACCAGTTGGGGGGGGATCTGTTCCTTGAATTGACCTATCCCAAGGCTTTATTTACATACAGTCTAGGACACAGGTGCTGCGTCAATACCCGCCTACTTGACAGGAGAGGTATTTTGATTGACATGCACAACGACCAACTATGTAACTCGATGACAAAGTCGGACGTTTAACAACTTATACAGAGGGATTTGTTGAGAAGCTTACCAACACGATTCTAGCGGCGCACCAGAATTAGGGATGCAAACTTTGTGAGTGACAATGTCACAGCCAATAAAAATGGACTTCCTCACTTCCGGAAAGTCAGTCGCGCTTACTAGGGTATATGTTTTAGACGTTCAGCACATAGTTGCTAATGTGACGTAGTGCTAATGGACGTGAGCGGCTGAGACGACGTCACTGTGCTGGTTCTGGTTATCTCCATCTTTGCAGTACCTGACTTTGCCTGAAACGCCCCCCTACCCCCCCTATCCATTAGAATGGGATACATGTATGACTTATATATTCGTAACTGATGAGTTATAAAATAATTAACCCCCCCATACAGTTGTCATGAATAGGGAGACTAGCTATAGAGACCGCAACTGTATTTTTTAATATTTTTTTTACGGGCTGTTAACAGGCTGTAAACAGGCTGTAAACACATTTTAACTTGGGAGTCTATGACTCCCTTTAGCAGCCAGCCTCAAGTGGCCATTTGAGGAACTGCAGATTTTGGAATTGCTTGTTGTATTAATTTCTCAGCACTGGACGTTACCCCATGTTTCAAACCAAAAGGTTTTTATAAACTAATTGCTGGCAATTCCACCCACAAATCAAGGAGGCCCGCTTTAAAGGAGGGGTGGCAAAACAGAAATGGAGCCCGCACCTAGTCCCCAGAGTTTAAAACCCCTAATTTAGGGGCATGTAGCTCATGAACCATAATAATTTCACTGAGCCTGTGGTTGAGCTGCTTATATCTCCAGAGATGTAATGTTAATGTATCCTATTTCTCCACATAAATATATCAGCAAACTGTATTGTCTTCTGTCATAGGCTAAAATGCATTACAGTGTATTCAAACCCTTGACAATATTAGGTTAGAACAGGAAGCTTATATGAAGTGAGTGGGAGACACTAGAGAGCCAGATGTGCATGACCTCTTGTTTCCTGCACCAAGCAGCCAGCTCTCTGCGCTAAACACAAACTACTAAACTAAAATCATTTATCTCAGTCCCACTCTTTCATCTTGCTCGCTTGATTCATCTCTCGTTGTCATCTCGTCATCCTTCTGTTTCACCCACAAGAATGCACTCGTGCACGCACACACGCACACACAAACAAAATCTCTCTCCCTCTCTCTCTCTCTCTCTCTCTCACTCACACACACACAGTGCTGGTCTCACTGCAGGCCTTGGGGCTTAGAGTGAGTTTGATTCGTCTCAACTTCCTGCGAGACTCCACAGAGACTATCAATTATTTCCTTATTACGATCCCCGCGAGAGCAATAAAAGGTTACGGCAGGGTTCAAAGAACACCCATATGGACATACAGTCAGCCAGATAGGCACACAAACACAAACACAGCCTTCTCTCCTCTGCGGGCATTATGCTAGTTCATTTTGTTGGGCCAGTGTTTAGACATTTCTCTCTGTCACTCCTGTAGGCGCCTGCTGTTGTAACTGAATTGCATTTTCAAACAATGCTGCCCACCTACGTATGCTGAGGCCTATTTCCCTCCGATTTCCTGTTCATCTGACCGGCCCTTTGTTCTGCTGCCGGTATAGCGTGTCCGAATGACACACATTTGATGTCACGCGCTGGCTGTTGTCTGGCTGAAAGTGACAGTTACTATTAAGTTGGTTGGATTTGTTAAGTCTTTCTCTTACTATGTGTTTAATAATGTCCTGACAGCCACTTCCCATGCAGAAGTGTGATGCTTCTCTGCACTTTCGTGTATGAGGGCATCTGTGCTTTGCTTCAGTGGAACTGTGAGTTCTGTGGAAGAATTTACTCTGAATATATAAACCACCCCCGTGCTCCTCTAACCGTTCTCTCTCCTGCTCCTGGGCAAAACATCGTATAGATAGAGGCTCCTGTACATCGCATCCTCCTCAGTGGAACATAGACGGAACCCCATCTTCCCCCTCTCCCAACAGCTAGTCGAGTCTTCTCTTTATTATCTTGAACTATTGCCAATTGATACCGCACATTTGACGAGTGGGTGGTGGCGGGTAGCCTGGTGAAACAAGACCATATTCACTTTGTAAAGAGGTCTTCTGGCCACGCTCCAGTGGAAAGTGTTCGCAGTCGTTTCCTCCTACTTGGCGTAGACCTCTGGTTAATTTTGACACTATTAGGACAACGCCGAACAAATCGCCGTTGCTATGTTCCTCCACCATTTCAAAACACCGTTGACTTCAACGTCATCTCACTAACCCACGCTGATTGGGCCGCCAGCAGGGTGGCTGTGAGGACGCTAATGTGATCATGGTTTCCAGATTGTAATCTCAGATAAATAAATAGAGCTGAGAGCATCGTAGGGCAGAGCCAGGCTAGGTGGCAGGAGGCTGTACTGACCATCTCTAAGGCCGAGCAGACGGTATAAGTGGAAGCCAGCTGGCCAATCAGATGCTTTTACTTTATTTGGGGATTAACGCTATCTCTTTCATTACACTTTCACATCAGTTAATGACGTTTCTTTTGTTGGCTAGAGATAATGAGGAGGGATTTATTTTTAAATCAGACAATACTCTTTGTAGGGTAAATGTGAAGATAGCTTGCTATTGTTAATGTGACACATTTGTTTTTCAAATTTGATACCATTTATCAGAAACTGCTTGACCCAAAATCTAAATCAGGATTAATTTAACATTGTACCTCAATTCCGATTAATAAAAAATACAAAAATGTGTTTTTGAGTTACGTTAATACACATGCGGTAGTGTATTAACAGCAGCTTTTGTAAACACAGACTATTTGCAAAAGCATGATACTTTAGTGTTGCTAGCAATGGGCTAAAACATTAAATAATGAAATCTACATGGATGGAGTTGTAATTATTACCTTAAAGTAAACTATATTGGCAGTTTACTTACCCTGCTGTATTGTCCTGTAGCCAGCCTATGTTTGTCATTCACGTATGCATTTGGAATCGTTTAGTGTTTCCCGTCGGTTAGTGTTTCCCGGTTAGTGTTTTCCCTAGTCGGAAACCGATGGAGTGCCTACTCCAGGTGGGGAATGAGTCCTTACCCCAAGTGAAGGCGTTTAAGTACCTCGGGGTCTTGTTCGCGAGTAAGGGGACTATGGAGCGAGAGATTGGCCGGAGAATCGGAGCAGCGGGAGCGGTATTGCAAT
>JAODUH010058081.1:0-18003 GCA_027564835.1 Typhlichthys subterraneus | reverse complement strand
TCCCTGTATTTTTTACACACCACCTGAGGAAGAGGTTTACAATTAGGCAGCAGCGTGGTCTAGTGGTCTAGTGGTCTGGGTGTTGGGCTCCCAGCAGGAATGTTGTGGGTTCAAACCTCTGTGTTGACCTACCTGTAAGATGCCTAACCCCTAACTGCTCCCAGTGGTTGGTTACACCTTGCATAGCAGCAATCACCATCGGTGTATGAATGTGAATGTGAGGCAAAAATACTGAAAAGCACTTTGGATAAAAGCACTATATAAATTTTACAATTAACTGATGTGTGGAAAAAAATGTCAACTCCACAAGCAGTAGCACTTATAAATTGCTTTTTCTCAATAGCAATTGAGACTGCAAATGGATAGATAGTTGTAAACTGTGAGTTGAATTTTGGGTGTCGTGTTAGTGAGCCTTTGTCGTTCTATTTTTCTTGTTTTTACCTTGTAGTTTCCTATTTTTTTTCATTGTATGTTTCATTTGTTTGTCACTCGTTGTTTTAAATGTGCTATAAAACTGATTTGATTTTAACTGATATTTGAATGAGAATAATATATTTGACTGTAAAATCACATTGTGTGACAAGTAACAAGTAAATCCAATTCCACTAATTCCTAATACATTCTCACCTTACAGAGGAAAAAGGTGATGTTTGAAGAATGTGTCATGCTACTATTCTGGTTTAACAATTATTGTGTAAGATTTTATATAGTGTTATTACAGTACTTGTGGATATACATTAACAATACAGACTTAATATTTTACCTCCAATCACCATGAAACCTTACATCTAACAGGAACTATTTTACATCATACCGCTACTAAATAGATTTGTAATGTTAAAGTTAAATGTTTATTTTCTCTGCTTACCTTGACAATGTTGAGTTTGGGAAGGAGGTTGCAGTCTGCAAGGGTGAGGGCGTTTCCATCAAGATAGTGGCGTGTGGAATGGCTGACATTTGGTTTCTCATGTACCTCATGAGGGAGGGGTTTTAGCAGGTACTGGTCCAACTTCATCATACTTTTCAGAAACTTCTTCTCAAGCACTGGAAGAAAGTAATTAATTCACCGAACGTTCTGCTCTAGTGGTTTAGAGGTGCGTGATGATTTCAAGATTTAAATGTTTTTGTAATACATCTCCAATATTTTATTAGTGTTATTATATGTAATAGTTCAGTAGGTTTTAATATAGTCTAACAAACAAAAAACTGCTTATTGAACCTGTCAAGTTGCAAAACCACTTATTTCCAGACAACACGTTGAAAAATGGGCTATGTGCATGACTACTCTTTTTAGTTCAGAATAACATCTTAACCTTCTGTGTTATTTTAATTTTGTGTCTATGACATCCGATAAAAAAAAAACATTAAACTTGTTTTGTGACATTGATTTTAGATTCCAATTACTGCAGGGTTGTCTTATAAAAAGGTACAAGCAAACCTCTGTGTATACAATTGTCTAGTCATGTAAGGTCTCCTACTATCATTGAGTCCAGGGTTTGCATTCTTGACGTATGCAGAGAATTTATGGAAGATGTCATCACCAGCACCATTGGATTCTTTATACCGACAGCCCAACTTTGGATAACTGCAAACAAATAATATGATCCACGTGATGTGTGTTTCATTGTAGGCATGCCAAATGAAAACGAATCATCTAAATAAATGTACCCCATGTCTGCATTCACACAAGTATATGGCTTCCACTCACTGTGGTGCAGCTAGCTTCTCCTCCAGGAACTCCTCGATTTTGTTGGTGTCTGTTTTGACCTCGCTGTTGTAGATGAGGAAGGGTGGTTGTGAACCAGGTGCCAGGTCTTTCAGCACCTCAGGAGCCCTGTGAAAGATAAGATGATTAGACTATAACTTTGCCAACAAGTTCAAATACAGTATATATTGTAGGGCCGAAAAGCTCATGTTTTTTTTGTTGTTATACAAAGTAGCAGATTTCACCACCGGCTCTGTGCCATGCTGGACCACGAGCACACACACACACACGCACGCACGCACACACACGCACACACACACCTTACAGTTAGGACATGTTCACTTTAGTCAGTTATAAAAATAATATATAGTATGTTGCCACATATTTCCTTTGTCTTAGGTCTATCAGACCAATAGCAGAATGGGGAGAGTGAAAGAGTGATAGTACAGCCTCTTACCGCTTCATGTCTACAGTGGTCAGGGTGAAGTTGATTCCTTTTAACCACAGAATCATGAACAGTCTCTGACAAAAAGGACAATTCCCCACACTCTCACCGTCATCACTGGCCTAACACACACACGCACACACGCACGCACACACACACACACGCACACACGCACGCACACACAGATAATGGATAAGAAAGAGAGAGAAAAAACAATGTTCAAAGACACCGATAACAACATTTCAGAAATAGTCAGTAACGGATCAACTGTTGGGACTAACTAGCCAATAGTGACAACTAATCAGTGATATATTCCAATGGAATAAAACTTTAAAATGTGAAATGATGCATTGTAAACCCACGTCAATCAAATCTACTACATATTTTGGCTATAGCCCACACTGAACATCTTTGTGTCAAGCATTTCATGGTTGCCTGCCGTTAGATGAAGCAAACATTTTGGTTTGTACTTTATTACAATTAAAATGAAATGAAATTGGTGAATTAGTTGTTAGCTTTGTCCCTATAGAAAACAAGCTAGTATTGGTTGTAACTGTATCAGTATATCTGGCAGGTATTTAGTGGGTGTTTCTTGAGTGTGATATCATTCTTACAGAATGAGAGTCACTGGCAATTAAGGAAGTGCAGGTATGTTATCTTAGTAAGAAAGCATACAGGTTTCTAAAGGGGACAGGCCTCGTTGTTTTTATTTATGCAATTACTCATTCAGTAACAATAATTGTCGCATTTTGCGATATCATGTGCAAGGGCTAAAAGACCATCAACATAATACAGCAACAACATTTTACAGCCCAGAACATTAAAATATTATAACAACTAATGTCAGATATTATCACACCATATAATGATGCCACATGTTGTTAAGAAATCATAAGCTGACAGCTTGTTTGATGATATCATTTACAATACTGGGAAACAATGTGAGACCCAACAACATTTATTAATAATCATTTAGCAGAAGCATTTTGTAGTACTCCATAAGATTAGTAGCCATGGCTAACTGCACGAAAAAGCATGAAATTGAATTCAACCTCTGAATTCTATCATTGTATTTATAACATGTGGCTTGGAAGGTATTAAATGTGCTATTTTGTGACAAATGTTTGCCATATTAATATAGCAGTGTTCATTGTCTAAATAATACACATTAATTAGCATAGCATACCATCAGTGTTTCATTACGTGCTGTGTATAGCACCCCAAATCACCAAACATAATGCTTAACATATAGGATAACAATGAGCATTATAGGTCATACCTTTATGAAGAGCTCAATCTTTGGTTCCTCAGCCATCATGCATCTATTTCCTTATACTCTCAACGTAAGACAGACACAAAATGATTTGTCTGTGACAAAGACAAGACACAGCAGAATAAAAAACTCTGCACAGAATTATACATTCTTTCTCAGAGAAAATATGCACCACATAATGTGTGAATGATTAAAGTGACAGTCAAAACATCATACCACTGATCACTGCTCCCTGGCTGAAGTGGAAACAAGGCAGTGCTGTGTTTAATTTAGCTCTCTTCCCTTATATGATTTCATTGGTCACTCCCATGATGTCTCACCCCACAACTGTCAGGGCCTGAGACTCTGTCCTACCAGTCTGACAGGCCCATCTGGAATACCTTGAGTCAAAGCCTTCCAGCATGTTCTCATTCTCTCTCTTTCTCTCTCTCTCTCTCTCTCTCTCTCTCTTTCTTCAATTAATTTCAGCGAGCTATTTACACACATACAGTAGATAGTCTAAATTCTGCTTTGAGGCTATTAATACTCCACTGAAGCAACAGTCCGATTTAAAACACGTCCTCTGTGTTTCCTCTCGTGTTATTTTTCCACTTCCACTTCCCATTTATTTTGCTATGGAATATCTAAATGGAACATACGGTCTACAAGGGCCATGTAGACTGGTTAGATATCAGAAAGGGAGATGAAAAATCGCCTCAAGCAAAAGAGATGTGCCAACTGTAATTTGACAAATTACAGTTAATGAGACGTACAATATGAACAGGTGAGGTGACTGTCATGTGACTTTGGTTTGTGAAATCCATAAATTACTGTCAGAAATAGGTCGGTAGGCCCACGCAAAGCAGCAGATATTTGAATATACTAATATTGGTTTAAATTACATAAACTGGAGAGATTCTAAGTAAATCTTGTTTCATCAAGAAATATAAAACACTTCCCTCTAGTGGTCATATTACTAGCCACTGTATGTCGCCCATACTAGGCTATTTCGTAGCCTTCATAGTCACGCATGGCTGTAGCAGAGTTAGAGGTGCTCCAACACATTTTTGATGACAGAAGAGTTTTTTATTAGCCTGCCCTAATGTACCGAACGTGCTAGGCTACTGACGCTGAATGGACAAAATCAGCTGTTTTATTACCTATGGTTAATTACCGTATGTGAAATTGAAACCTAATATTCCCATAAAGTACGCAAATGGATTAAAATATATTTAAACATATATTTAAACATAATTTGTAATCGTGAATGTGTCACGATAACTAAATAACTGAAGCCAGACAAATGAGCGGATCCAAATGTGCACATTTCCAAATGAAATAGAAAATAATAGGCACGATGCACATCTGCGGGTTGTTCTTGTTCCTACAGCAACCCTGAAAGCTTCCTTCAGTGGGATCATGGGAATTATTTTGAGCCGCTGTGTCGGAGGGAAATTCGAAATATTTCATGATTACGTTTATTAAAATAATTGTTTGCATGACTTGTTTTGGCAACCATTTGCGCTCTTGAGTATCTAATTTATAGTTGTATTTATTGGTCACAACTGCTAGTTTTATTAGTCAAAAACTAGCTCAGTTTAGCTTAGGCTAGCTAGTAGCATTTGTTCTCACAATGTAAACAAGACGCTTGGTCTTGAGACATTCGCTTTTAAGAAGCGTATAGCTGCTCAGTTAGTGCTTTGTTTTTCACCCAGACCTAGTGGAGTTCCTGACTATATGGCGATGTAGGAGAGTGCTGTGTTTTCAATGAAATGGAGGTGAAGTTGGAAGTGGTGCTGTCAACCAGCATCAAAAGAAAGAAACCATGGCCACGATTCTGCTGGCTTGGACAGGTAATGTGACCACATGTTCAGTTAAGAGATCAGCGCTGTTGCTGACGAGCTGTTCGATAGTATAGGTTATCAATCAATCTATGTGAATTTCTCCATACTCTGTAGGAGACGGAAACAATTTTCCTACTGGATGACAAGCGGATAAGTGAGATCAACATGGTGTCTGGTCGCACCAAGAAGAAAATGCCTAAACTCCATCCTTTGCTGAATAGTATGGTGACAATGTCTGCATCCTGTAATGGTGTGTTACGCTTCTGCCCAGTAAATCAATGCCAAGTGCAGGTAACACTGATCTGATGAGGCTGCAAGTTACTTATTTTTTCTATGTGTGTCTTAGGTGTGTGGCTTGCTGGGCTGATGGTTTCAGGAGAGCTATTTCTATGGAACAAGGACAGAAACTCATTAAAGACTGCAGCAGCTGTGCCTGAAGTAGCACAAGTGATTGCTGCTTTTAAAGGTCACAAGTTTACTATGTTGTTTACCCTTTTTTTATTCAAACAATCTATTATACACTTACTGTTTCATATTTCTATATTCTTAATTAGCCGTACCGCATGAAAAAATACCTTTATTCCAAAATTGTGTTAAATATTCAATCTGTGTATCTATGTGTTTCCACAGGGAATGCCAGGCATTTGTCTGTCCAGGTTTCAGAAGATGGGATGCGTGTGCTCCTGGGGTCTGTTACAGGACAGGTGTACCTGTGGGAGTGTACGCACGTCAGGGACCTGGCAGGGGTACGAGACGGCACAGCCTGGGGGATATGGGCAGAGATAAAGCCCCCCGAGGGTACGGCTCTGCCTTCCCCACGGGACAAAGAAGCTTCTCAACACAGCATGTTCTTTAAGACACAGGTCTGTGGAATTCACATAGATATCTTTGGTGTTGTTTTGATGGCTTCTATTTTGATGGCTGTTGCTGTTCTATGTTGGAAGGATTATATATAGCTGTAAACTTTCAGTTTATTTAGTTTCCTTTTTTAATTTTTCCTTTTATTAATTATTATTTAAATATTTTGTTTTACTGCTATTTGCTTACTAATTGTTGTCCTCCTCATTGTGTCTCCACAGGCGATAGGCGACGTGTGCTTATCGGCGTTTGTATTTACATCTAGAGGAAAGCTAGCTGTCACCTTTTTGAAAATCCAGTGGCTTGAGGGGCAAGATCACAGAGCAGGGTGAGTGACTCCGCATGGGACATTTAAAGGTGGAGTCAGCGTGAATGTAGTTTATTTTTCATCTTTTTAATGTTTCATTGGCTATAATTCTTGCAGTAATACAAGCGATGGCGGTCTCTGTTGCTTCGCTCCCTTAGCTCTGTGGGATACAGCGTACGATGGGTCACCAAGATGTACCGCATGTCGTCTCTGACTCCGCCCTGCCGTCCAGTGAAGTCCAGAGGGTCGCTTATGCCTGCATTCTCCCCCGAAGGCCAGCTATTAGCTATAGTCATAAACCAGAGAGATCCAAGGGTGGGCAGCTGGCCACAATGTACCCCTATTCATTTAGTCTGTCCCATTATATTACAATACAACTTTTGTGTTTGTTTTTTTGCTTTGTCAACACAGGCTACACAGGTTGTTTTTGTCAGCACGCAGAATTTCCTATCCATATCCAAGAGTCTGGGAGGATGTGGTAGCAAGAAACTGCAAATTCCCTCTAAATACATACGGTGATGCATTCAGCGTCTTTTACACTTTCAGCCTGAGCTCATTATTATTATGTTTTGCTTTAGCGTGTAGTTTGCTGCTCCTCTGACGTTTAATGTGTACATTTATGTATTAGCCTAATAACCACTAAACCATTCAGACAACCTCAGCTTAAAGAGTTAATAGTTCCATCCATTTTCCAATGTAAAAATCAATATGAATGTCGATCTGGTCCGCTGAATATTATGTGCATGTTGAAGAGTGTCTTCTTTGGCTCCTAGGTCCTACTGGGTGGGCGGTGTGAGCTGGGCACCGGGGGGTCTTTTCTTGGCCTGCGTTTTGAAGAGAGGGTCCCTCCTCATGCTGGCTCGCCTGGGGGGCCTTCTGTCTCTGTCCAGCTCGGGCTGCAATGTGGACTTTGGGCCTGCACACTTCTTACCCCTGCACCCCCTGGTCTCCTACAGGTAGACTTGTGAATCCCTCTGGCCTTGTTACCGTCGGTTACCATCTGTTTCTGTTCTTATTTGAGATTAAAAGCGTTCTTAATCTGTGCCAGTAGGTGTTAGTATATGCTGTGTGTAGTCCATGAACTGCTGGGGAAAAAAGCTGCTTAGTTGACTATTTTAACATACAAACTCTGACCTGGTTTATTACTCCCTTGCCTTCTCACCAGGTTAGAGGGCGGTCGTTTATTTCCATGTGATATGTTGACTTGTGACGCCCTTGGAGACTGTAATGTGATTAAGGGCTAAATAAATATTTTTAAATAAAAAAATGTTATCCTTCCCTCCTTACTTCCTCCCTATCCCCCCCCCCCTCCTCCTCTCCACTGCTGCCAGGCCACTAGTGTCAACAATGCGTGGTGAGGCATCTCCGCCCAGCTCCATCGCGTCTCTGCAGGACACCCTGCGGCAGCGCTACTCCGTGACCTGGCACTCTCGCCTCTTCTACCTCATCGTGTCTGACGGCTACATGGCCACCATGGTCCGGGCGCCCGAGTGCTCCTCCCCCGCCATGCTGATCACGGCCCTGCTGGAGGACACCGTCCGGGGCCTGGGGGAGACCAGCCAGAGCCTGGAGAAGTCCCAGGTACCGAATGTGTGAAAACGCGTGAAACTGGACAGGTGGCTCTCAGCACGCGGAGATGAAGGTTCATACCACCTTCATCACGGGATCCAATCCCTTTCCTTTTATAATCCTTTCGTCACAGGTTCCAATTAGGGGTGCACAATATATCGACTCAGTATCGTTATCGCAATATCATGTTGCGCAATATCCTATCGAAAACGTTGCAGTTTATTTAGTGGAGAGATGCGTCCATTGGCTGTTTGGCTTAGTTGTGTTTGATTTAGACAGAACAGTAAGATGTGTGGCTGAGGGAGCTAATGACATAATAGAGATGGAAGAGGAAACAGTGTCCAAAAATTATTCCTCCTTGGTAGCTTGGAATTACTGTTGTTGTACGAGTCCAATATGACTGTCAGTAGAAAACGTGTTGTTTTGATAATTATTAATATATTTTGGTACCATTTTGATAACCTTTGTGTTTTTACTTATGTTTAAAAATATATAAATTAATAAAAAATATTATGATCAATATCGCAAATATCACATTTGATCAATATCGTGCAACCCTAGTTCTAATCCCTTTCCTTTACAATAATTTCATCATGGGTTCCAATCCCTTCCCTTCCAATCCCATTCATAGTGGTTTGAGCATGTCAGATACCACAGCAGTTTAATCAGTCCTCCTGCCAAAATACTGTAATGACATTCTAAACCAACTGTCTGTCTAAATTGTTCTCGGCCAATTAGTCATTACTGAAGAGAATTACATTGGAAATGTACTAGACTACACTGTTTCCGCATGCAATCTCCCAGATGAATGCAAGGGCATGGCTGGAGTCTGTGTCATGTCTGAATACGAGTCTCAGCCTGGATGAGCTCAGACCCACTGGGCCCAACACCTCAGATCCAGCCAGCTCCCCAGGCAAAGTGCCTTCTGCTCTGCCGCATTTCCTGCTGGACCAGGGGCCTTTGGAGAACACCACGGAGCTACTTCACAAAGTGCAGGTGTGTATGCAGTATCTCTGTACGCTTTCTCCTAATTGGTCTTTTATTAAAAAAATAATTTCAAAGCTATTTGTTTCTTTGTGAAAAAACATACAGTAATGAATATGAGATGTCGTTATTCAGGGTTCTCACTGGCAATGGAATTTCTGGAATATACATTTTAAAATAGTCTATTCTAGATGTGGAAACTCAGGGTTTTATTTATTTTTTGTTGTTAGATCATGTGATATCGGGGAATTTTGTTTCCAGCCAGTTTATATTTTAGTTGCAATTAATGTTACTGAACATGCTATTAACATTTTGAGATGTCTCAACAACCCTAAGTATTGGTCTAAATGTTTTCATGAGTAGTACCTATGCAAAATATTATAATGTAAATTTTCTGTTTGTGTATCGTTGTAATGCTCGCTGTTCCTTTAACACAGGGTTAGGCAACACACCGGTTGCCTGTTTTTTTTATGTATTTTTTTCTATCTTATGGAAATTCAGATTTTTAGTAACAAGTTTTGTAAGTAAGGGAATTTGACTTTGAGTGAGAACCATATTTTCTATGCAAATCAGCTTTGTTGTTTTATAACAAAATGTTTTATTTTTGTCCAGGCTCTTTTTGAGGATGACTCTGATTTGGACGGACCACCAGCTGGGTCCCATGTGGAGGAAGGCGGTCGTCTGGAGTATGCGTCCATGTTCGACACGCTCCACGCCCTGTCGGACACCCAGGACGCCCTCAGCCCTTCCCCCGAGCCCCAACAGGGCAGAGCCTCCATCGGCTCCAGGAGGAAAACTTCCGCCCTCCTCCGTAAGCTGGGCCGCATCAAGGCCAGCCTGCTCACAGCCTGGGGTTTGGGCGTGTCCCTAGGGGGCGCCGTGGAGCAGCGCGGGCACCTGTTGACGTACAGCGTCCACTGTGCGGTGCGACTGGCCGCCCTGCTCCACTTGACCCCCGCCTCCTCGAGGAAGGGCGCGGCGGACGTCGGTTCCCGCCTCCGTCGGCTTCTCGCGGCCCTGCTGGCCTTCCTGTCCTGGGACACCGGTGGCTGCCTGGTTGTGGCGGTGGAGCTTGTCCAGAGGCTGGTACGGCTGTGTCTGGCCACGCCCCCGCCCTCTGGACGGCTGGGCTCCTCCCACAGCCTCTCCTTGGCCTTGGGCATCCTGCGGCAGGCGGAGCTGTGCATAGACCGCACCTACAGCCTGCAGCGCAGACACGTGTGGGCGGACACACAGGCACCGCAGCTGTGGCCTTCAGATAGCTTCTACGTGCCTCTGCTGCAGGACGAAGGCTTGTTAGAATACACCTCGCCTGTGGGCCCGCAGAGACCCTCCAGCAGGTTATAACATCATAAAAATAATATATAGTATAATAGAATATAATATAAGTTGTTGTTGTTATAATAATAATAATAATAATAATAATACATTCATTACTATTATTAATAGTAATAATAACCAATAGATATATACATAAATACATTTCTTTTGGTGGTGTTTTTCACTGTCAGTAGAAGTTTCTAGAACTGTGACCTTGAATGCCTACGGCCTGTAAGCTGTCAACGTGTTACGGCCGTTTCACAGGTGCATGTTAGTTAATTGCTTATGGTTCATGAGCAAGCATGGAAAGCGTGCTCTAAACCCTTTACTATAACGATTTGTAAAGTTAGATAACTAATACATCTTTGAAATACAGTGCCGTGAAAAGTATATATATTTTATTTTAGTTTTTTTCTCAATAGGTTGTAAAAGCCTCTTAGAAGATGCTTGGGGCATCCCAACCCCCATTTTGAGTCCCAAAGCAGAGTTAGCTGTGTCTTTTAAAACCGTGCGTGTGCGTGCGTGTGTGTGTGCGTGCGCAGACTGCTGAGTGTGTGGCGGCAGATGTACAGGATCAGCCAGCAGTACATGGACCAGCTGGAGGGCGTGCCAGCCTGTGATGGGTGGGAGGAGGAGAGACAGCGGGCGTCCCTCATCCTCTCACAGGTCCAGACGGCTCTGCAGGGTGCTGGGGACAGGCTGGACGATGGCCCCGCCATGCTGCCTTACCCAGGTCACAGACAGGCAGCCAGACACATCCAGAATGATCAATGGCTGCACTTGCTGTTGTTTAACTGTTGTACCCCTCCCAACAGGAGAACATTACTTCCTGACTGGCTCATACTCACAAAGTGTTGACGCGTGGAAGTCCGAAATCTGCGCTGGGAGAAACGAAAGTGAGAAATCTGTTGTTGTTGTCGTTGTTTATTGTTGTTGTTTTTTTTATGGCTTATATATTGATGTACACTGTGTAGCCACGTAGAGTGCAAACACTGAGTCACACGTGCATTCTCCGTCAGGCTCAGATCGCAAGGTGTTCCGGGACACCCGTCTGTGTCTCGCCCTGTTGTACGGGCTGCTGTTCCAGTACCGGCTGGATGAAGCACAGGGGTTTGGCGACTGCATGGCACGTGTGATCCTGCAAAGAGCCGGGAAGCTGACGGACATCGCTCCCAGCAGCGCAGGTCAGCCTGGGTCAGATGTTCCCCTCTTGTAGATGTTACACACTACAGCTAGCACCAGGCTTGTTAGCATAACAGGTTGTATGCTAACACCGGGTATGGACGACATCAACACTGAAATAATCAACTCCAAGCCCCCAGGATCGAGCGGGAGGCTTGCTTCTCTTCCAGGTACGGTGGCCAACGCTGGTACTGCAGCCTCTGCTGCCAGAAAAGGCTATTTCCCATTGAAAATCAAGGGCCTATAAAACGATTATTAACACTGTTTGAGCACAACTGTCATATACATAAACGATTCGTTATATTATGCGTTTTCATGTGAGTGCGTTAGATTTAGTCAAACCTCACTAACATTTTGGGTAATTTGTTGAGTCCACACCGCTCTGTGTTATGTGGTGTTTCTGTGTAGCGGAAAGCTATCCGGGCTCCTGGCTGCCCTCTGACCTCTGCAGCGCGGCGGCCATGGCTGTGGTTCAGACCCTGGGAAGGTTCATGGCCTCGTACTTCACCAACCGACCCCTCCACATCCTGCCCCCACACAGCGTGAATGTCCTGCCCCCTCTTCATCTTCCCCAAAACGGTAAACCACGCATCCTTATAAAAAAAAATCTATATTTAAAAATAATAAGAATACTTAATATGTTATTTATTTGAATATGATATAATGGCATCTGCATTTCAGCTTTGTCTGTTCAGCTACAGTGTGCAATGCAGATACCATTATAATACATTGGAATGCAAATGTTTAATTAAAGAGTTTTGACTCAATTTGTCTGCTGAGTTGGCAGTGGAACTATAGTGTGGTATAGTGTGTACATTTTACTCAGGTGGAACACAAGCAAGTTGTATTTTCAGCTCTATTTTACATTTCAGTCAGTATCCTTTCACAATGTATCGTGATACGTATCGGATCGTCACCTGTGTATCGTGATACGTGTTGTATTGTCAATCGTGATACGTATCGTAACGTCAACCATGTATCATGATGCTTATCGTATCGTCACCCGTGTATTGTGATACTTATCGTATTGTCACCATGTATCGTGATACATATTGTATTGTCAACCGTGTATCGTGATACGTATCGTATCGTCAACCATGTATCGTGATGCGTATCTTATCGTCACCACGTATCGTGATGTGTATTGTATTGTCAACTATGTATTGTGATACGTATCATATCGTCAACCATGTATCGTGATACGTATCACATCGTCACCCGTGTATCGTGATACGTATCGTATCGTCAACCATGTATCGTGATACGTATCGCACCGTCACCCGTGTATCGTGATACATCATCTGTCTTTCTGTCTGTCTGCCAGCCCTGGGTGTTGTACGGCTGGTGCCGCTGTGCCAGAGCAGGGTTGCCGGGGCGATACGGATGCAGCAGCTGTCGGACGTGTGGACGGTAGACTACACCCAGGACCTGCTCCTGATAGGGGGGCTTCTGCCCGAGACTGTGTGGATGGCGCACCACCTAGGGGACTGGAAGACCTCCGCTTCCCTGAGCCTGGCATACACCACCTTCTGCAGCCAGCACTGTGACTTCACTCGGTCTGTGTGTGTGTGTGTCCCTGTGTGCGTGCCTTCATAAATGAATATAACATGGCGTAATCTAGCCTTTCATCTCTTAATGTAGGCTCTGGCCGAGCGAACTCCATCTCCCAAAAGTCTTAGAGCCCGGCAGCATCTTTCAGGCTCAGCTGGAGTCTCTTCTCGGCTCCCAGGAAACGAACGTGGATGAGCACAATTCTAAGATCTGCGCAGGTATGTACGTATGCATGACAGCAACAAGCAACACTCGACACCCAGTAGATGTAACTGATGTATGTGCCTCTCCCACCATCGCCCGTGTTACCAGAGTCTCTACAGGGAGAAGATGCGGACGCTCTACAGGTTTCACTGCAGGAGATTCTGAAGGCTTCCGTCATGGCAGGGGTGGATGTCATGTCTGCACCGCTGGCTGCCTTACTGGACTCAGCCAAAGAGCTCTCCTCCTGCCTGCCTGCCCTGGTGCCTGGTGGGCTGTATCTCCCTGCCCCGCCACTGTACTGTCCCCAGCCCACCCCCAACACACAGGTACAGCACACGAGCTACAGTGGCGCTATGTGACTTTCTGGCACTAGATGTCGCACTAAGCGCACCGGCGTCTCTAAACAAAACATTCTTTGTGGGTCTCACACACACACACACACACACACACACACACACACACACACACACACACACACACATACCTGTACTAAGATGCATGCAGCCAGCCAGATAGGGTAACAAAGAACAGAGAAGCTCTTTTTACATCACACACAGAGGGTGTGTGGTGAAGTTACTCCATTATATCTTTACACAGAAAATAGTTGTTGGCTGATGTATTCAAATATAAAATGTTGTATACAGTAAAATCGCTGTTAAAGTTGGACTCCACAACTATATTATATTAACACAGCCGGGCACAAACATGCTAACGTCTTTGTGTAGAAGGAGAGGTAGAGAAGATTTGAGGCTATGAGCTCTGTAGTGTTGGGATATTTGGGGGGGTCTCTCTCACTTTACAACTAAAACAGTGTATTTGAAACACTGTCACCTCAACAAGGGGAATTCCAGACACAATCTGAGTAGGTTACCTATTTTTTAGAGGCGATGCTAATGCTAACTTATGAACCAGACACCCGCGTATTAACAAGCATAATTGGTGGCGCTCTGTCTGTGGGACGAATACACTGGGAAGCTACTTGTACTTGTGTGTGTGTGTGTGTGTGTGTGTGTGTGTGTGTGTGTGTGACGTAAAGGACCCTGCGGGAACAGCAGAGCAGCTTGCCGAGGTAGCGTCCCGCCACAGAGTGTCAGCGGCGCTCCAGGGACTACTGCTGCTTCTCAGGTCTGCTCGCTGCTGCCAACCCGCCACCCAGTGGTACGTCAGCCAACTGCGGCGCGCCAGACATCTTCTCTACAAGGTATCTGTACCTGGATGAGACACCGCTGTGACCTCGCCCATCTTGTTGTTGTATTTACCTTCACTCGTAATGTGAACAAGTTACACTATAAAAGTATGTCATCTCTTTCAATGTATAAAATAAAGATATTGGAAAAATAAAAAAGATAGAGCATTGCAATGCATTTCAATGGAAGCAACAATGTAATACTTCTGGTCTGGAGAGCGTGTCACCAACAGCATTTTGCTGTGGGGACCAATATAGGCAGCGCCCATTCAGCTAAATCTACCAAGCATGGCCTGAAGCAAAGTCAATTTACCCCAAAACAGTTGCAGCTGCAGAAATGCTGTTGTGGCCTCAGATTGATGTAGGTACTAGGGAATTAATGCAATATACTCAAAATACCCATTAACACCCATAGAGAAATAATGGCCAATATTATGGTGGAAGTGTACCTCCCCATTGACGCATGGAACACTAGGACGTTCTGGTCTGCATGAAGGGTTAGAAGCCACCCACCTCCTTCTAAAACTGTGCCGTCTGTTGAACCCTCTCTATTATTCCAGGCTCTCTGTATAAAATCTACAATAGTTTATATTTTCTATCCCCAGATCAAAAAGAAATATTGCCACCCAAGTGCTACTGAAGAAGAAGTGCCTATGCCAGAGGGTCTAATGAAGTTCAACACCCGGAGTGGGTTCTTCAGAGGTGGTCCGAGCAGAGTCAACCAGATGGACCCCATCAGCGTCCAAACCATTGGTAAGAAGCCCTCCGTGATGCCTGACGGATATGTCGATGATGTTTCCATTGAGGCTGCGTCCTGAACTCTCTGTGTGCGTCCAAACAGTGTGTTTCAGGGAGCTGTGTGCTCTGTGCTGGATGCTTCACGTCAGAGACCAACTCTCTGCCTCCTGCCGGAGATATCAAGCTGCCAGAAGGCACACAGACACACAGGTGTGTGTGTGTGTGTGTGTGTGTGTGTTTGACTGCCTGCCATTGGACCAAAATACATGATTAGGTAAACCCTGTAATGTCAAGGCATGCCTGTTAGTCAGATGTGTTTTAATCGGTGCCTGCGGCGTAGAATAATCTGCACACCCTCTTGTTTTGGATTTGCCATATTATTTTAACTTTATGCAACAACAAAAAATAAAAAGAAAAAAATAGATATTATAATGAAACTGCACTTGGCATAAATCACTTGTCACAGGCGTAGTGCCCTCCGTGGCATTGTGTCAGAGCAGTGCCTGTTACCATAGTAACTGTCTACTGTAGGAGCCGTGTAAAAGGAACAGTTCTCTTTGTGACAGACAATAAAGTTATCTTATTTTACCCGTTTGTCTTCTTCACATCACTTTCCACGTGGATGTATATTTCCCAGCTATCCAGTATAAAGGCACAAGGGGACTACCAAGACTACCACTCTTAATTACTTAATGAATGCAATATTATTTTATGTATTTATTTATCTATAACTTACAGTATATATGTAGCTTTAGCCGGGTAACTTAAAGGCAGGCTTAGTCATTCTCCAGAATGTTTGCTAACTTTGAGTTCAAATCAAAACAAACTCCCTCAGAAGCTTCCGCCCCACACATTGAAACGATATTGCGAAGCCAAGTGGCATTGTTGTTGTGGGGTGGTGTTCCTATTTACGGAGCGAGGTCTGTGTAGAAGTACCGAATAATTGTTTCAGCACGCACAGAGAACGTTAACTTAGCGAAGTCCGAGCAAATATTTGGTGAATTTGACAAAAAGTATTTGTTTTCATAAATGTCAAAAAAATCTGTTTTCAGTAGCTGACTATAACTGTAATGGTGACATAAGCATTTATTTAGTTTCTGAATCAACGTTTAGGGCACCTTCTTAACTTAATTCTTAACTTAAAGAGTTTTCTTCTCGAGGTTCCTGGGGAGGTGAGATCTTCCTGCATGAAGGTTCTTCGTTGGGCCCGTCGTCTCTTGCCGTTCTCCCACTTTCTCAACGCAGAGGAGATCCTGCAGGACCTCACGCTCAGCCTGGTGTCTGAACTCCCGCCAGTTGCTATGGTGATCCACCTCCTCCTCAGCCTCCTTTGTGTATAGCTACGGGTTGTTGTCTGTTGTGGGGAAGGCCGTCAACCTTGAATTTAATTAGCATCCTCGGCTGTCGTTCCAAGGTGGCAGAGATCCTCGTTCAGGCTTTCCCGGAGGAAGAAGAGTCAGTCAGGGTGCCGCTGAGAGAGAAGTACAAGTCTCTTCTGCAGAGAATTAGGCCGTGCAACGTCCTTGATAATGGTAGCTCTGTTTTTTGTTTTAATAAGCTGCTTTAAAGGTATATTTAGCGATTGTAAGCTAGTACGTTTTTTTGTCAAATTCAGCGAATATCTCCTTGCGGTTATGGTTAGATAGCAGATGTATACAGTTTCATACATTCATAAATGTTCTAAATGTACACTGCTGTATATCTCTCCCCAGAGGAGGAGGAGGAGAAGGAGGGGAGCGGTGAGATCATGATGGTTCTGATTCAAGATCAGCGGCGGCAGAGGAGGAAGGACTTGAGGCGTCTGCGGAGGCACCTGGCGCCCCCTGACCTCTACCTGTGGGAGCCGGAGGACGAGGAGGATGATAGGCCGGGCATGGCCCTGCTAGGGAGACTATCGCTGGGGGCCAGTCTGAGCAACAGCACCCTGACCGACTGGGGGAACACCATGGTGCACAGTGACGGAGACACGACTGACAACACATCAGGAGCTGTCTCTCCTCAGTTACAGGACAGACCCACAGCCAGGTAGATAGACACAGACACACTGACCGACTGACTGACGGTCAACTGACTGACTTTATCAAGGGGAATTTGACTTGAAAGCATACAGTGCAGACATCCCAACTCTCCCAGATGTTCCGGGAGTTTCCCGCATTTTTATAGCGGCTCCCTGACGCCCGCAAATAGTATACAACCTCCCGCAAAATGTATGGCAATAGTAGGCTACATACGTAGCTCATGCTAGGCTATGTAGCTACTGTAGTTATTGCTAAGCTAGGTAGCTACTGTAGTTCTTGCTAGGCTATGTAGCTACTGTAGTTTTTGCTAAACTATAGGTAGCTACTGTAATTCATGCTAAACTATATGTAGCTACTGTCGTTCTTGCTAGGATATGTAGCTACATCTTGCTAAACTAGGTAGCTACTTTAGTTCATGCTAGACTATGTAGCTACTGTAGTTTTTGCTAAGCTAGGTAGCTATTGCAGGTTGCACCAGGCAGGGTTGACGGAGAATGGGTTCATGTAAATATTAGTGCATGGATGTGTGCACAATGCGGACTAATACAATCAAGTGCCTCGGATTCTAATTCAGAGAGAGGCGGTGCAGCTTATGCTAACTGTAGTTTCTCTGAACAAAGGAATTACATGGTAATTGTATACTAAATATGATTTCTTCTAAATATGATCAGGTGATTGATATACAGTATCTCACAAAAGTGAGAGGTTGTCTCAAGAGGTTGTCTTTGGGAAATAGACGTATGAGTGCTGCCAGCATTGCTGCGGTTGAAGGGGTGGGGGGTCAGCCTGTCAGTGCTCAGACCATACGCCGCACACTGCATCAAATTGGTCTGCATGGCC
>JAODUH010058070.1:0-18004 GCA_027564835.1 Typhlichthys subterraneus | reverse complement strand
GGGCTGTGCCCGACTGGGCTCCGTGGCAAACCCAGCCACCAGGCGCTCGCCGGCGAGCCCTCCCTCTGGGCCTGGCTTCAGACGGGGACCCCGGGCTTCCTCCGGGCAGGGTAACTCCTTCTCTTTTTAAGTTGTTCATGGGGGTGTTCTGAACCATTCTTAGTCTGGCCCTTCCCCTGAGACCACTTTGCCTTGGGAGACCCTACCAGGAGCACTAGGCTCCAGACAACACAGTCCTCAGGTTCATAGGGGCACCCAAACCTCTCCACCACGATAAGGTGATGGTTCCCGGAGAGGGAACGTAAATTGTAATGTAAATTGTACAGAGCCAATTACAGTAAAGTAATGAAAAGTGTGTTTGTGTACTCAGTACTTAGTTTGGGCTCCTTTAGCATGAATTACTGCATCTATGTGGCATGGCATGGAGTAGATCAGCCTTGTGTCATTGCTGAGGTGTTGTGGAAGTCCAGGTTGCTTCCATAGCAGCCTTCAACTCATCTGCATTGTTGGGTCTTGTGTCTCTCATCTCCCTCTTGATAATACCTCATACATTTTCTATGGGGTTCAGGCCGGGGGAGTTTGCTGGCCAATCAAGCACAGTAATCCCATGGTCATTGAACAGGTATTGGTAACTTTGGCAGTATTGCTGCATCTGTTACTGTGTTGTGTGCTGGGGCTGTCAGTAAATAATAGGTAGGTCAGTGGTTTATTCCAAATCTTATTAGGCCTAAGATCTGTATAACAGGAAAACACGGTAGGCCTATAGTATGTTAAGATCAGTCTGTATCTCAGCTCTGCCATACACACGATTGTATAGTCTGAATATACTGTAACACTTGTATACTCTAAACTAACATTATCTCTTTATAAAGAGAAGGTATCAAACATATAATGTAATGTCCATTATTAACAACAGAGGAAAAAATCAAAATGGTAAGCAAACCCAAATAATTTACTGTAGTAATTTAAATTAAACTTTATTATAAGGTTAAGTGTAGATTATCTAGTTTTTCCATACAAACGGGATCTGTCTGACAGGCTACTTGTATGTGCATAGTGGTGCATACACACACAAAAACGTATGCACATAAAATAAAGTTAACAATTGTACAATAATGTATACTCTTCTTGGGCAACACAGAACATTCTATCCACACAATTTATCTAAGAAATAACCGTATGCATAATGACAAGTCTGATCGTTATCATGTTGTTTAGCATTGGTTTCAATTAGAATAATAACATTTCAGGGTTTCCCACACATAGACTTTACTTGGGCGGGCCTCCCAAGTTTATTAATGACCGCCAAAGTATCTGACAACATCATCTTAGCATTTCATAGTTTTTTTTTTTTATCTGTCCGAGAGAAAGGTGCCATCCGTGATCAAGCAAAATAGTGGACAATCTCCCCTAAATCTCTACCCCTCGTGTTAATTATTTCAATTAATGATTCTGGTAAAATAATATCAAGCGCCTGCCGCGTAGAACGACCTGTGCTAACTACTAGCAAGTAGAGTTTAGTTGGTACATGGCTGTATATAAGAACTGGATACGATATGTAAATATCTCATTTCAAGTAGAAGTGCTCAAAAGCGCATACGCTGCTGGTATGGTGGCCAAACCATGGTACTGCAGCCTCTGCTGCCAAAAGGCCTATTTCCCATTGACAGCCATTGAAAAACACGCGCCTATTATGAACGCAGTTTTGATGCCACACTCATACATACACAGTGAAGTTTAATATGAGTGAGTTCGATTTATTTATTTTTTTAATAAAAAATACGTAGAGCTCAGTAAAGCTCATTGTTTTGCCCCCCGCCCAATGATAATATTTTCCTTTGCCCTGCTTGTCACTGCCTGAAAAGGAAATGCTGTACTCTCAGTTGTCTACTTAGCCTACTCAAGTGTATCAATATTTTCGTTTGCTCCTAGTTATAAGCATAACATTTTTTTTATTTATAAATTGACTGTAAACATTTTGGCTTAGATTTCTAAGCATATAAATAGTTCTTTACATAAATCTCCTGTACAGCTATATTGTACTGAATCGCCCACTCTAGATAAGCGTTTGAAGTAGTATTAGTAATGTTCAAGGCATATTAACACATTCGACAGATCTCTTAATTACACCAACATTGTGCTTGTGAAACAATTTGTACATGTAAAAGATGTAGTTATGTTGTATGATTGATGATCTGGCATATATGGGCTTTTGCATACAGATATAGCCAACCAGTTTATGCGGCATATGACAAGAAGTTTGCACTTATTTTGTACAACTGAAATTTCATTTTTGTTACAGAGGAAAAGGTACCGTTAATTCCAGGTACCACTAATGAATTCCAGGTACCACTATCTCTTCAAATGTGAACTGTTTTCCCTACATGTGGGTTTTGGATCATTGTCCTGGAAACAGCAGTTGTCTGGCATGTAATTTTCTGTGATGAAAGGACCTAAAATATTCTTGATTTTATTTTTATGGATTCCTTTATAGACCCCTTCTTGATAGTGCACCCCAGAGATGGATTTAGTAGGATATTTTGCACTTGGTTTTGGTAAATCTTTATTGTGAAACTGCATTAGAGCAAATCGGTTTATTTTCATTTGTAAATATTACACAACGTAACATTTATTTCTTCAATTTACTTGATTGCTTGCTGTAGTGAAAGTTAAGTGAAGTTCTTTTTAGTACATCCATCCAAATTGTCTTTGTTTCTCGCATCTGTTTTTACTATATACCCCATAATCACTTTTTATATATTTCATATTGTTGTGTATGTCTGAATATTATGCCAAATGTAAAGGCAAATGCTTGATACAAATTAATTATTAATTCAGAAACTTGCATTGGTCATATTCTATATGGTTATTCTAAATTAAGAAGGCTAAATTGAGCATAAATTAATTGGAATCTAGTGTTCAGTATTCACTACAGTCTACTACTAAACGCTGCAATTTCTGTGGCATGGCACCACAGACATTCTAGATGGCTACATCAGTACGTCAGCTCCCTCCAGATGGGCTCACATCTTCTCTAATGTTGCTGTTGTTTTGGAGCCACATATCTGCTGCTGAAATGTTTACATCTGGAGCTTGGTGTGGCTCATAACTCTCTACTTCCTACAGGTGCCATAAATAACCACAACTAACCTGAATTAACTTAACTAACTAGCTCATTGCTATTTATGTTGTTGTCGTCGTCGTCTCCATGACATCACCATCCTGTCCGTCATTACTATCATCTCTCCGATACCTCCACCATGTACAACAGTACGGGGGCCATCTGACCGGGACAAAGCCAGACATCATGTCCCAGGGGGTGATACGTTTTCACCAGGCAGAGACAATGACCTGTATTATGGCCCTATAGACTGCAGTTCCTCTGAGCCCAAAAGAAGTAGGCATCCAAGACAGGAACCCCACAATGTCTGTAAATACCCAGAGCACCATCTAGTGGCTGAGGGAGGGCACAACAGAAATGCAGATCCCTACCCTGAGCACCTGCTGCCACCCAGAGTCCGAGGCCAGCGGGGAGAGGAGTCGGAGAGACGGGCGAGGCAGAAGGAGAGACCAGCCAGGCCTGCAGCGATGTACATGGCTGCAGAGAGGGACGAGGATCGAGGCAGAGACACAAGCAGGCACGGAGAGAGAGACAGGCGTGACCGAGAGAGAAGGCTGAGCGGGGACAGGAAGAGACACAAGGATCAGGATGGACACCGAGCCAGGACGAGAAGCCGAGAGCGAGGGCTTGAAGAGGACTCTGGCCACAGTGTGGTGTCCTTGGGGGGCAAGGATGTGAATGAGAGGAGGAGAGGTGCCCGCCTCCACTCCAGCCCAGGGGAGGAGCTAGAGGAGCACCTGGGGGAGGCTCCCAGTATGGCTGGCACTCACACTCACCCCTGGACAGAGAAAGGTACAGCTGGAAGATGAGAACTACCTGGAGGTCGGTGTGGTGTGGTGTGGGGCTTTGTAGCTTTAGGCAGCTCTGGTGAGCCTGCTGAACCCCTTAACCCTCTAATCACTAATCACCATGATTCCTCTTTGTCTTCTGATCTGATGTCCTCATGCTTGCAGATTTGTCACTGGTCATAAGGGTAACTGTCAATTGATGATTTCCTGCTTGTGTGTGTGTGCTTACTCTGCCATTGCTGGGATAGTGGTGTTCAACAAGCAACCTGAGTGCAGCATGATCTGAATTAAATGTGTGCTGTGATTCTTCCAGGGGAATGGTGAATCATGCATTCCCAATTGAATGATGGAATCAGTCACACTTGTTGTTAGGCTGGTTATTGTATCATCACATTAACACTAGAAGGGCCAAAGCAACATGGCTAGCCAAATGATTTCAGCTTTAGTACAGGATAATGTACATGACTTTTGACTTTTTGACAGTTTTCTTGAGGCTAGCGTTGGGAGAGGCATCTTAATGCATCGTAAAACCAAAATGTGTGCACATCAAATGTAGTTGTTTCAAGGCCTTTCTAGTGTTAGACAACAGTGAGGTGCACTGCAGCCCACTGTGCATGGGGAGTAAGCAGTGGCCTGACCTCTAACGGGCTTTGCCCCACCACCACAGGCCGTGCCGGGCACCGCGATGGCCCAGCGGCGGGGGAGTACGGTCTGGGCGACACCACCCAGGGCCTGGGCCGTCTGGACCTCCGTGACCAGGAGCTGAGAGACATGGAGGTGGCCAGGAGGCTTCAGGAGGAGGAGATGAAGGTAGGCCAAGCCAGGCTAGCTAGAATGAATGTGGCTCATCTGGTTTATACATGGAAATGATGATACGACAGAACAGCCAGTAAGTGGATGATTACCACATGACGTATTGGAGATATTCATTCTGCCACAAATATGCCACATAGCATATTCTGTTGTGTCAATGAGCAAGGCACTACAGCCCTTCATTCTGCAGACTGAAATACTGTTTAAGCATACAGTTACATACATACAGAAACTATAAATGTAGTATATGTTAAAGCCATGTCAGCTATAATACGCTATAATGGAACACACGTGTACATAATTAATGTACTTGTCTTAATAACACCACGGCTACAATCTGATGACTAGACTTGTAAGCTAACAGTCTTCAGAAGCTTCAATACTGTGGTTTTTAGAATTACTGCAACTCAGATGTTTCCTCTTGTGGTAGAGAGTGATCGCTTTGTGCTTGTTTGATTTCAGTCGAGCAAGAGGGACAAGCACACAGCCCAAGTAGCACAGGATGAGGTAATGCCACCAGTAGTTCTCTTCTTATTTCCTGTTCTCAGCCGCTGATTGAGTCATGGTGTTCAAGGTCAAATGTTTATTGTATTTAAGTATACTTCTCGTATTATTAAAATCGTATTAAGAATAAGATATTAAGTTCTTCCATTCGGTTGCATGAGAAGTATGTGTCCAGTATATTTGCTGTATCTTCTGCTGTATCTGTTCCACAAAGCAGCCGTCAAATAGATTTAGCACTTTATAGTCTGTAATGCAATCATCTTCTGACCTTTAGCCCTTCATAGCACATAAACACCACTGTAACAACTCTACCTTGCTAGGAAATTGCCCGGCTGCTGATGGAACAAGAAAAGAAGGAATATAAGAGAAGCCGGGAGAAGGAGCGAGAGAAGGAGAGAGAGAGGCTGGTGATGGAGAAGAGGCGGCTGGAGCCGGAGTACAGGGTGTGTCCTTCCATTGAGACACATTTAGAGGGATCATGAAATAACCTTTTGATTGTGTCTACGTCAATTATACAGGACCTACTTGGGTTTGAGTAGCCTATGTGTAAAATGTGTTTTGCTTGTATTGTATTTGTTATTAAAAAAGCGCTCTATGGCCAAATGTAGATTGACACCCTCAAACATGCAGACTCAATTATTTAAACGTGTATTTAGGCTGGAGTGGTGTAAAGCTCACTGGACAATGGACTGCTCACGTTTTTGTACAAGGCAGTGTCTGTTTAACAAGATGCATTGATCAAAATAAGCCATGTAGCTGACTTGTGCCTACCAATATTACTTATTATATTACAGTACTGAACAAATGGAACCAAAAAATAACTAAATCTCTCTGAGAGGATGAGTGCAGCTACATACTACCAAAATAAATAACACCTAATGTATTAAAGTAAAAACACCCAAAAAAGGTGAAAACTGGCTAAATCTGGTCACGGTGCACCCATAAATATAGACATGATTGAATAGTTTAGTGGAGGAATGGGACATGAGATGTCCAAGCAGCTCATACAGGTGTCCTAACGACACAATCTAATTATGTTCCATGGTGTTCCAGGCCAGTGCTGAGGAGGTGGGTCGCCCGCGGTCGCGAGACGAGTACGAACACCAGAGGCAAAGGAACCACAACAAGCCTGCCAGGTATGGCGCGTAGCACAAAGTAGTTCTGACAGATGTAGGTACATGGGTGAGTCGCAGCTTTCTGTACACTGGGATGAAACCAATACCGATAATCTCCTAACAAGGGCACATGGGCACATGGAGGTCTGGGTTCTCCATGTGCTGGGCAGATAATTGTTGCCCAAACATTTGGCCAGAGCTTGTGGGGTCAGCATTGGTGTGTCCACCCACAGTGGTCCCAGGGAAAAACCATGAGCCAGGGTGTTGAGCTGCCAAGGCTCTAGGGCTGGTCCCAAATATTTGATTATTCTGGTATTTGTTCGTTGGGTATGTATTTGATTTAAATATTGGGATTCGAGTATTAGTTTTTTTTCACATTATGTATGCATGCTTTCCCATTAATCCCTACTGTCTCCAAATAAACCCACATGTTGAAATGTAATTGCCTGCCCTACACTGTGTCATCAACACAATTGATTGCAATTGGCAATGTATGCTCACTGAAGCTAGGAATCGAAGATTACTTCTGTTATACTTTTTAATTATAGTTGAGTGTTTTTAATGGTGTTTTTGAAATTATTCTCGTTCAGAAATACCATCAAGTATTCAAAACCTTTAAAATGGTATTCGGGACAGCCCTACAAGGCTCATGTTGATGCACCAGGGCAACAAACAGTCAGACCGAAGTCATAGAGGTGTTGTGATTGTTAGAGGAGGAATGTGTCACACCTTGCAGCAGTATATACTGTGGGTGAGTGTGTGTTAGGGATGATGGGCACGGGTACTCGAGCGCTCATCTGTGACAGCAATGCCCGGTCAAACGTATGATGATAGATGATGATAAATGTGTGAATTAATTAAAATCTCTCAATTTAATGAAATAGGCTACGTAACATAATGTCACATTTTACTGCAATAGTCTAGTAGGTAGTTTGGTTCTAAACAACTCAACATTGCCATAGTTTTGGACATGCAGTCTGACCAAACAGAAGGCAGATTTGTTCCTATCTGCCATTTTGTCCGTCAAACAATACTTTCCGCCTGTCATGAAATTCCAGTTCTTACCATTTTCTGAAACCTGGAATACTGTAGCCTTTTCGATGGGTGATTTGGAACTGAAAGATCACGGCCATACATCCAAACACGTGTGTTTTATTAAGGTAATAACGTACACACGTTCGCTAAAAACCTTTGGTCTTGCTTAGTTTAGTTGTGAATTGTGATCATTCTTCTGTGTCTCTCTCAGGCCTCCCCAGCCTCGTACACATGACTATGAGAATGTGAGCTCCAGCTCTGGTGCCATTTACGCAGACAAGCCCTTCTCTCCCCGCGGCCCCGCCCGGCCTGACGCTGCTCAGAAAGGCACGTCACTTGTTTTCTTCCTAGCCACCTGAAGGTTACATAGCAAGTTTGGCCAGCTTGGCTTTGGTGCAGGACAATTTCACACATGCTAAAGACATGCTATTTGATGATAGAGTAGGAAGGATGCAGTGTCCCCTCATTATAGTATCTCATCTTGACGGTTGTAGAGGGACTGACTTCTCTCTACCCTTACAGCCTCTCATTTTGGGGGAGAGTCATCTTGACGCCATTATAAAACATGTTTTCAGATACAGTGGAACCCCATAGACATAGTGATACGTTACACTACCAACCACTGTTGAGTTAGGCGAGATATGTTCCTATAGTATATGTGTTGTAGTGTCACAGCTGTAGTTGTTTGTTTTGGTGTGCTAACATGGACTTTTTCTGTATTCCTCCAGGGGCCTACTACAGGCAGTGACTCAAGCCTGTCTTGTCTGGCCATGCTTGAACATCTACTTTGTCACCATTACATTTTTTCACACCTGGGTGATCGTAACAAACTGGAGTTTAGTAAAGTGTGAGTGCTGGAACCGCTCATCTTCTTTTTCTCTTTTATACTTCATATTGTTTCTCTAATTCTCATTACTTTTAATTGGCTGGACAACAAGACCAGCTAAAGGAGCTGCCTTGTGACATTACCTCCCATGGTTCTTCGCTGTTCCTCTTCTGCTCTGGCCGTCGCCCAAATGTTCTGTTGTGTGTTGGACCGTGCCATCACAAGGTCTTAGGGCCTCTTGAATATAACCTCATTGCTCTGTGTGGGACCGTGTGCCTCGGGTGGATCCAACACATCTGTCTAAGATGCAAGATGGCTGCAGCTTTGAATTCCTGTGATATTGGGCTGTGCAAAATGAATGTAGGTGGCCCTTCCATGTGCCAAGTTGATTACAACTGCTCTTTCAGACGTGTTTCTATCATTTAATCTCATGTCAAATGCAAAAGAAGCATATATATATATACATAATCTCAAGATGCTGGGACTCTTGGCGTTCATGTTGACCACTGTATCCATGCCAGAGGCGAGACTTTGTGGCGGGCCTTTGACACATAGCTGGTTGTCGGACATCTTCTGCTGTCGGGGATTTTTATCTTGTTTGCCTGATTATAATTAGAAGGGCTTTTCAGGCACAGAGATGACTATTCTGTTGTGCATGCTTACTGAATACTGTATGTGTACACTCATTCCAGTTTTCTTTTTTCCCCCTAAAACTTCAGTCTCAACACCATAAGTCAATGATCACATTTGTGAATGAACACATTTTTTTATTATATTTTTTTAATTATTATCATCAATTATGCCACTGCTAAATTGTTTATTGCATAATCCACTTCTGTGGTCTACAAACGCCTGGTAAACATTTCAAAAGCTATAGTGGATTGCATGTACATCACACGTCTGTGCCAGACCTATATTATTCCTGCTTTTGCTGATGACAGTTTAGTGTGATTGACTTGTAAGTGTATTTAAATGTAATAACAGCCTGACTCTTCATTTGTGCCCCTTCATAAAAGGATCTTTTATCCGCTTAGCAAATTTCATACAGTCAATTACCCCTAATTTCTTGTGTCACTAGTTATGAGAGATTTTAACATAAAGGGATGTATTTATTTTAGTGTTCAGTTATTGCTGTGGTGGATTTTATTTTCCCCTTATTTGTTTTCCCAAGTCTGTCCCCTTCATACATGGCTCCCATTTAAGCAGTATATTTCACTCAGTCTAGCACATAATTCTGCTTACTGATGTAATATGTATGTATTGTACATACCGTCTATTAGAAGAGATGGATATTTACCAACCATTATCACAGTATACCACAAATTCCTATTCTACACAAAGAGACCTATTTTTGTTTGATCACTCCATGGCTAGTATGTAAAGTTCATATTGAATTAAAAGAGCCTTGACTAGAGACATTAGTTTAAAGGGACCACAGTGCACTGTACTGCACTATAATTAAACTTTATTATTTATCCCTTAGGAGGGAATGTTTACTTCATTGTTAGTCTTTTGCTTGTGTGTCTTATTTGTATTTGTTGTATTTCTGAAGGTCAGGTTACAGGTGTGTCAGATGCTTCTATATAATTATGTATAACTTGTTAATTTTCACAGGCCTCTAGAAGATGTGGAAATCTAAGTTTGCCTAGAGTAGATGTTAGTACCATGTCAAAAGCCCATTATATTATAGGATAGCATCACCCTTTGGACATTTTTAGATTGCAATCCAGACCAAAAGTGTCCACTTTTATAAAATCCATGGCTTGTTTTCAATCACATGTATGTGGTGGCACTCAATATATCAGATAAAGAATGAAGGAATAAATGAAGGAGTTGATTTTACCTTTAGTGTATAGGCTATCACTATTTTGATTTTGGGGGAACATCTTAATTTAAAAACACTTTAATAATGACACCTAACACATCATGGCTCACTTGTACATGTTAAATAATTAAAGAGGTAGTATGTAATTCTCAAGAACTGTTATTTGAACTCAATCAAAACACCTCTGCCTTTAATGCCATAGGGTGCTCCCTAAGACGCTCCGCCCCACACATTGGAAACATATTGTGAAGGCTACTGTAGGATGTTGTGTGCGGTTGACACCACTTTGTGTTCTTACTAATGCTGTCGGATTGTTTTCAGCATGCACAGAGAATGGTAAGCTAGCGGACTGTGAGGGGCTATTTAATTTGACAAAGTGCTTACAAAACTAATTCTTAAAATAGCTTTTAAGCATTAAGTTTGCAATTATGAATGGTAATAAATTCTCCATTACGTTAAAGACTTGCTTCTCTATGGCGTTAATAGTACTTTACTTGTCCAAATGTTCTATTGCTCACTGTTTATATTTTGCGCATGGCCATTGGAAGTGTGTGGGGTTTGGGGGGGGGGTGCTATAATGGAATCAAGGAGGGTCCCTTTTGGGGGACATAAAGTTAATAAATATATTCATTGGTATATTGCAGATATGGTTTTCACTTAAAGTATATCACTGTAATGTACAGTAATAAAGGTTGAATCTGCTATATATGACATATCTAAAGGTGTGTGTGGTCCCTGTTTATGATTAAATCACTCCCATTAGTGTGACAGTAAACCACACAGTTGACTGTTAGAACAGGTTTAAAACTACACTGGGGAACATGTCTACAAGCCAGAGCAGTAGCGGAAAGACGCTCTAACTTCGCATCATCTTTTTCCCCCAATAGCGCCTTCCTGGTTTGCAGGCCTTCAATGTTAAACTTTACAAAGTTATATACATATGTGTTATACAGGAAGGACAATGTTTAGATTCTCAAATATAAGCCTTTAGCTCCCCCTTGTAGCCAACATGAATTTACAACAAGTGCATGAATTGAAAACATTTATTACAGACAGTACTGTGTATGGACAGGTTGTCATAAAGATTGAAAACATTTATTATGGACTTGTCATCTCAAAGATAGAAAATATTTATTACGGACAGTATGAGGGCAGGTTGTCATCTTTAAGGAAAGCACATCTCTGATCTTGTTTGAGCTACCGTATACTGTAGGCCTGCAGCTGTTTGCGTATACTAACAAACAGGCTCATACAAACTTAAGCAAGACTCAGTCAATTGAAAGCTATTTTTTGAATCGTCAGAATATAAATATTAGCTGTTAAATTGCTTGATTAAGTAAGATATCAGCTAGTGTTAAGTAAGCGCTAAGTATGTTTAATAACCTGCCCTCGAGAAAAGTACAGGTTACACCCTTGTTAGGAGGCAACTTCAGTATGACAGTGACTGCATCTGGTTCACCAACATACCTGACATAGTGACGGCTGTTCTGCATGTGGCAACACCACCACTATTTCCTCACTGACTTATCCCACAGAAACACAACTCTATAGTTGGTTACGGCTATATTTTATTAGAATATAAGTAACCTATGTCACATGTCCAGTTGTCTCTCTACAATAGTCTTTACATGGACAGACCGGTAGTGCGTAGGCTACTGCCTCATCTAAAATATGATTATACATAATTGAATGTAGGCCTAGACATAAAAATGCTAAGATGGTGCACATGTGAGCACTATCCAGCATCCAAATTCACAAGTGTAATCTTCATTCCTGTCTTCTCCTTGAGAGCTGATGTTACACACACTACCAGAAACAATGACTGAAATTCTCAGATATAGACATTCCCAGGCAAAGTTTCCAGCAGTGCGGGCAGCAAAAGGATAACTCATCCTAGGGAGAAGTACAGTAGGCTACTGTGTTGTGTCAACAGTAGCAGTGCTATGCGGGCAGAGGGCTGTGCCATTAGCACAAGTTTCACCCTACATAGTGGTTTGGATCTCTCCTGTGTTACAATAGAGGGAAAAAAATGTCAACAGTAATTACATCCATAAGGGGCCTTTTCAACATACTTCTATCAAGAAATGTGTAAAACTTGACTTATTTGCATACAGCTATAGCCAGACATGTGAGAAGTTAAGGCAGTTTTTGTGCAATGAATTTGCATTCTGAGCATCCCAACACTGAAAAAAATGAATAAGCTAATTTGACTTGGCTACTTTACCTTGTATTTGGTGTAGTCTAATAAACTCCTGGTGGTTTCGTGGAAGGTGATTTTGTATTACAAAGCCAATGCTGGATAAATATTTAGTCCAGCAAAAGTATTGTCATTTCTCAGAGCTCCATAGCCTACTGTTGCTTGTGTCATTAGTTAAAGGTGAGTGCTGCTCACTGTAAACTGTCATCACACGCCGTGTTGAGACACGGTGAAGGCTGTCACGCCCATCCGCAGCCCCCGTCTAGTCCTACCTGTTAGAGAAAAACACGCTGCTTGTAACTATTATTAAACAGGCTCTGATATTGGAATACAATATAACAGATCTTTAATGCCAGATCGAATCCGATCCACCACGCCAGGTTGTCCACCACAACTGTCCTAACGAACGCTTTAATCCGTCCCGTTTACATTTTTCCTCTTCATGTGCCCTGGGCACAATTTCAGGAAAAACCGGTAGAGGGAGCCGCGGGCGCAAGGAGCCTTTGTTAAACAGATCAGAAGATTAAATGCAGAGCTGCAATTGGCTGCACACTTTAGAGGCATTACAACGGCACAACTGATAGGCTATGCCTACTCAGTTTTCACGGAAACAAGTATTTTGGTCATTAAATGTTAATAGGCTACTAGGCTAGGCATATTCTATGCAAAATCTAGGATTTTTTTAAACTGCTGCTATTAAAGGTGTAGTCAGCGATACACACTAATGATCTGCTAGTTGCCTGTTCTGAATGTGTGTACACTGAAAAACAAATCTGTTGTTTCTACACAGCTCTAAGTGGAAATAAGCAATGTGGTGCAGACCGCACTACACCCACATAATAGATGGACACAACAATTAATCGCTCTCCAATTACTTTGCATTGCATGACGCTGCCTGTTGACTTTTCTTACTTCTACATCTACTTAATTTTACCAACCTAGATATAAAGGTAGACTATAGGAAGCAATTGAGCATATGCTTTTTCAAATTCACCAAATCTCCTGGCAGTCCCTATCTTGCTCAAAATATAATCTGGTAACTTGTACACGGGCTCCAAATATGAGCCGACACAAAACGAAACAATATCATAGTTTACATAATCCTTCCATTGTAGGGCTGAACGATTTGATCAAAAAGTATAATTGCGATTAGTTTGGCAAATATTGCGATTTGCGATATAGTAAGCTGCACTCATAATTCTGTTTTCTTTGTTATCAACGCTTAAAATTGCTCTGTACTATAGTATTAAATACTGTATGTAAATATACAATATAGTAACTTGACATGCTGCAAGTCCATCTGGGAAACCGTCCATCAAAACGGTTTTAACTTTCAAAAAAATACTTAGAAGTTGATTGGATGAACCATCTGTCTGTTATTGTTGTTTTAAAGTAGCTTTCGCTGTCACACCTTAATAACGCCCATAGCTATTAGTACGACACTGAATGGTAAGTTTGTCACAGACGCCAATATTTGAAGCCTCTTCAGACTGATTCTCATGGCAAAGTCAAACTGAAGGTTGCAAGATAATTATGATTTCACAAGGCTAACTATATAGGCTAGAGGAGTACCTAATGTATATCTTACAGTAAGCGGCTAATTAATTGATGCTGGTGGGCCTAGTGTGACATGTAGTGGTAGAAGGTCATATCAAACCACTTAGACAATTAGCAAAGAAAAAACAAAAGTAATAGGCCTATGTGTATTTTGAGATATGTAGGCTAGTAAGCAATTCAATTAAAATAAATAAAGTCCGAATGATATATCTTACATTTGTGCAAAATACAAAATATAAGGCTTTTCTGCCAGCCCATCAAACTGTCATCTATAGGCTACTAAATTAAGATTGAGGAACAATTGAATATGCCCCTATATGATACAATAACCAAATGCTAAAAACGGTGTTTTGGCTTTACCAGAGACATGACGCCCTTATATGGGGATCAATACTTTTTTTTTTTTCTGTTTTACAAATCTCACCCCTTTTGGATTTTGGATCGCTCAAGTGAAACAGGTATTTGATTAAGGCTGTGTTTATATAGACCCATTCCATGAAAACCACGTATTTCTAGTTGTTTTTGGAATTAGAAACGTCCATGTGGCACGGAGAAGTAGTAAGCCTTTCAAAGTGGACTGTTAGCTTCCTTGTCTGTATTCGCTAAAAAAGGGAGAGGGGCGGGGAAACTGGCAAATGAGATAAACGTGTATGTTGCGTAGATTACTGCATACAGTTTGTTTGGTAATGCCCCTTTGAGGATATGGCCAGCTACGTACATTATTATCAGCAAAAGGCAAGGAAGTGATGTTGCTCGCCAGTGCACAAACCGTAAGTAAAAGTTTAATGTTCAACATTTGCAGATGACCAAATCTGTAAATCTATTTTTTGATACAGTAACTGAAGGGTACCATAGCATAAACAAGTTGAGTCTGCAGGACAGGCATATTATCAAGAGTGATGTGCAATATATCAATAACTATCAATAACTACATTAGATTAATATAGGCTATTGCTTAGAAACCGTAAATGATAAGAAATAGGCTGCTTAAATAATGCTGTGTTGATTTACTTAACCTAAACATAGGTAATTGTTACATCACAGCCATAGCTCTAGGACTGCAACATAAAAAGGAGATGCCACATGTATCTTTAAGGGAAGTTACTTAATTTATTAACTTAACATAACACAAAATAACACAAAACTAAGGCGGTCGTGCCAGGAGGAAGAACCTGATAGTGTGCTGAAAGCACACTTATCATGCCTCGCCCCAGGTGCTGCCAATTAAGGCTAACGCAGTCCTCTCAGCCATCTGCAGGCAGGGATGTCACAGCCCCCTCCTTAAAACAAGGTCTCACCTTGACACCTGGAAAACAGAACAAAGCCAACAAACAAGTACAAACCAACCAAAACAGGAACGTTACCAACCATCCCAGGAAAGTCACAAGCACCCCTAATCAAACCCACACATCCAATGAGCCCTCTAAGATCAGGAAGCACATACATCTACCAAGAAGAGAACCAGACCACCCTACAACACCGGAACCCGGGACAAAGCGTCAGCTAACACATTCTCCCCGCCGGCAATATGACGAATGTCCAAATCATACGGCTGCAGGAACAGAGCCCACCTCATCAGCCGTTGATTTGGGTTTTGCAGTGATCGCAAAAACAGCAGGGGATTGTGATCTGTGTAAACCACCAAAGTAGTGCCCCCAGAACATTCATCCTCACCTGACACCTGTTGGCCAAAAAACCCATCAGGAACCGGGGACACCAACAGAGCAGAACTGACTCTCAGTGAAGCCCCTGACTGAAGAACCTCCTGGTCGACTGTAATAAGACTTAAGCAAGTTCACATTAAGAAGTTTAGTAGTTTTTTTATTCCTACTCCATGGAGTAGCCACAAGATAGTTTTGGTCAGACACTTGTTCTACCACTGTGTACGGCCCAGCAAACCTTGCTTGAAAAGGAGAACCTATGACGGGTAACAATGCCAAAACCTGATCTCCAGGACTAAACTGCCGACGCTCCGAACACCTGTCATAAAGTTTTTTCATGTTAACCTGAGCTCTTCCCAGGTTCTCTCTGGCCAACTTACCCACCGTGAATAACCTCTGACGAAAACCATTTACATAACTCAACAAGGGCTGTGGTGGTTCCTCAGAACTCCATGTATCACACTAATAACTGCCAGTGGCCCCCGCACCGAATGTTCAAAAACCAAATAATTCGGACTAAAACCAGTACTCTCCTGAACCACTTTCCCTTGCAGCCAACAACAACCACGGCAAACCCTCCTCCCAGTCTCGACCAAGTTCTGTACAGTAGGCACGCAGAAGCGACTTCAGAGTCTGGTGAAAACGCCCCCTGGGACTGAGGTTGATATGCAGAATATTGATTATGCACCATCTGAACCTGCTGCAGCACTTGTGCAAACATGTGGGAAGTAAAGTTGTACCCTTGATCCGACTGAATGACCTTAGGTATTCCAAACACAGAAATAAACTGAGATAGCGCCTTTACAACTGACTTTGTTGTTATGGTACGCAACGGATAAGCAACAGTACCTGGTTAACTGGCACATCACGGTCGACAAATATGTATTACCACCTTTAGACAGAGGTAAGGGACCAACACAGTCAATAAGGAGATATTCAAAAGGCTGACTGACTGCAGAAATGGGACACAAAGAAGCAGGAGCAATAGACTGGTTTGGCTTTCCAGGAATCTGGCAGATGTGACAGCTTTTAATGTAGGCAGCAATATCCCGTTTCAATCCAGGCCAGAAAAAGTGCCGCAAAACGCGGTCATACGTCTTCCCAACACCCATATGCCCAGCAACATCATGGGCCGTATGAAGAACCCTCTGGCGAATGATTGAAAGGCACTACAATCTGGAACACAGGGTCACCCAAAAAACACTCAGAATGAGGAACCCATTTGCGCACCAAAATGCCCTCCCTAAGGAAGTAACCACATGTAACACTTTCTATCACATCTGGTGGCCACACGCGATCAAACAAATCCTTCAGGGACGCATCCTCCTGCTGTTGTTTCACCAAGTCAGCACCAGAAATGGACAACTGCTCTGGCAAGACACCCGCCCTATCAGCGACTGACTGAGTAACCCCCATCCCAACCTCACGGCCCATAGCATGTGTAATCGCACAGGCCGGAAAAATAACTGAGCAAACCGGTGAATTCCCAACCCCAAGAAGGGGCACCGGCTGTATAACCACGTGAGGTGGCAGTGCACTAGACCAGACCTGCCGCCAGCCAGCTTATTACCCAAGATGAAATCCACCCCATCAACAGGCAACCGTGGGCGTACTCCCACACATACAGTACTTCCCCAGTAACAAGACCGGAGTAAAGAGTAAGCCTATACAACGGTACCGGAAACACGACCATACCCATTCCCCGAACAAGCATAGAATCACCAGTATCAGACTGTTGTGAGAAAGGCAAAACTGATTCACAGACAAACGACTCCACAGAGCCGGTGTCCCGCAAAATCCTCACAGGCACCCTTTCAGCACATCCAACCAAAGACACACACCCCTCAGATACGTACGCAGCATAATCACCAGCACAGGCTCCAATGCGTTCCCCAGCCACAGACAGGCCAGAATGCAGAAAACCAGCCAACCCAGAAAAAGTTACCCCAGCAGCAGAATGTTGTCTAGATTTAGCTTTAAACGCAGGGCAATCCTTTTTCCAGTGGCCCGCACCACGACAATAAAAACAAGTACTGCCAGAATCAAACATCTCCTGTGCACTACCAGCCCTCGCCTCACGGGGAGTTGCACCTGACTCAAACCCCCCACCACCGGAAAACTTGGAAAGGGAAGTTGATCGATCCACAGTCTTCCCAGTAACAGCCACTGGAAAGATGCCCTTGTGACGTAACGTATACTCGTCCGCCAAAACGGCAGCCTCATTTGGAGTCGTAACCTTACGCTCAACAACATAAGCCGCAACCCGCACGGGCAGTGAGCTCCTAAACTGCTCCAACACCATAAGATCAAACGAACCCTCAAAAGTAACCACCCCAGCAGCACAACACCACCTGTTGAATAGTCCTTCATTCAATAATGAATACGTGCTTATGGGTACATGGCTGATGTTGGAATATAGGTGGTGTCTCCTCACCCAGTTCTAGCGTGTTCATTTATAGAGTTTAAGTAGGAGGATATAATATGACCAAGTTTAACAAAATCAGCTTTAATATAATAATAGTAGATCAGAAATACAAGTTACAGGGCCCTGGTCCACTACTT
>JAODUH010058049.1:0-18009 GCA_027564835.1 Typhlichthys subterraneus | reverse complement strand
CCCCCCCCCCCCCCCCCCCCCCCCCCCAGATCCCCTGGAGACAGAAGGGTGGAGTGAGCGGGGGGGGAGGGGGTGAATAACAATCTGCCATTTTGATAACAGCTCATTGTACAACACAGGCCTTGTTCTAAGGAGTATTGGCATTGCTAATCTACCATACAGAGCACATGTAACTCGTTATGTAGCCTTATCCCTCATCCGATCCTCGATGGAGCATCCAGCGATAGTTTCTTCTTTTCCCTTTTTTTTCCCCCTTTCTTACTGATAATTAAAATGCAATATTGTGTATTCTGTAGTCATCACAGATGGCGGGATAACCGGAACAACCTTGGAAACACTCACCACAGGAATATGGAGTTGTACTTTTTTTAAAATCCCAGAAACCCTCAGCAGACACACACGGGTGTCGACAGGTGCAGCGTATGAGACTGGTCGCGACTTTGATCGATTTGCCGATTTATTTATTTATTTATTTGATTATTGCATTTTCAAATGCAGACTCATTGTACTGTTCTCAACTGTATGGCAGTGTTTTTGTGCTGACTGCGCGTCTTGCTGTAGCATCATCACATTACATTGCCTGCTAGTGCCGGTGAGCTTTCCCAGTATGCTTTGTCCCTGTGCTAAGATCATCGTATTAAGATGTGCTGCATATCAGGCCGATAACTCTTTGTCAGCCAGTCTTTTACACTGAAACATGTTTGTTTTGGTTTCAAACGCAGATATCACACATCTGGCACTTCTCTCTACTCCTCCCCCTAGAGCGCTCATAACATCACATGATCTCTATCCTCTACCCACCCACCCTTCACAGCCACATGCACTGTGTTTCCAAACACAACACAAACTGTCAGAAGGGGAAAACGTATGGCGCTCGGGGAGATAAAACAATGTGACTTTCTAATAGTGTTATATTGAGATCAGTGTCGTAGTATGAATGGTTGTGATCATATGGTGTACCAGGCTGTGTGTTTTAGACCTTTTAATTAAATCTATGTTTCAAGGGGCTCAAAACAATTCGCCATATAGGAAAATCTACAGCACAAGGGACATAATCCGCTAATCTATGATCTCATAAACCATAGTCAGCCCGGCCTGAATGTTATCCATTGTAGTTTGGGAATTACAAAAGAAAACAATAGCCTTTTGATTGCTCTCTTCTTCACAATGTGAGTCCATAATCTTGCTTTGCTATTGAGTCAGGAATGTGGTGAGGCTTTGCTTGTTACGAGTTGGCACATTTTGCCTGCATTCAAACATATAATGCCAAGTTCAACAATGAGCGGGCTGCGGAATCAATGCATATCATTTGTGCTCGCACCCACAGTAAACAATACAGCCGGCGTTGCGTCTGTAAGCGTAAAATGTCCCAGTGAATCCAATACAGGTATGCATCAAGCCTGGCTTGAGTGATCCGTGTTCTTCCATCCACCATTTGCATACCACTCCTGGCGGTATTGCATTTCAGTGAAAGTGCCCCCGATGAGACCCTTCTCAAGTCATCCCATTGCAATTGGATCATATCTTACCTCAGTTCCTATGCGTTGTCTGAAGCCTCTCTCTCGTGTGATGTTGTCTGTATAAATGCCAGGTGCTGCACAATTATGCAGCATTCTATTTCCTAGTGTCTGGTCTGGAAATGCGGTGACCTCCCCTGCGGTATAACGTATCACTGCAGCAAGTTGCACTCTGTTTTTTTGTTGTTTTCTTCATGTAGCCTACCGGGGAGTTTGCCAAGGTATTGGGTGGGACCTTTTATGCTTGTGCAGCCAGCTCTTGACATAGTGGAATAAACCATCAGACCCTGACTACAGATAAGATGCTGCAACTGACTACACTGCGGTCCACTGGCGGTGCCTTCGTAGGAAAATAACACATAGAAAAGGAAATTAACCCAGTCGTTTATGAAGCAATGTTTGTTATGCACTGTACTTTTCTTTCAGAGTAATACCGTCCAAAATTCAAGTGTTGAAGGAGCCTAACTCTTAATAGGGTCCCTGGAATGGCATCATTGAATGGGTCCTAAGGTCTTTGCTTGAGTCCCCCATGCTCCTATCATCTTTTTCTTTTGAATAAAATATTCAGAAGATCAATGTGCTAAATGCCAGAAATTATTGCACAGACCACAAGCCAATGTCTGTACACAAAGTCATTGCTTTGGAGCCTGCTAAATATACAGCTTGTTTTGCTAGTGTAGATTATTCAACATCATAAACATCAGAACCAACACAAAAGAACGGTTATGACATTTTGAGTTTGAGTCAATTTGAATCTATGAGCCCCAAGGGTAGACTGTCTCTTTGAAATGGTTTTAGGAAATCAATTTAGTCATAGATGATACAGTAGCAACTGTGTATGCATTAACATGATTCCCACTGAAGATGATATGTCGCACTACCACTTTACCATCAGCCGACAAACTAAATATGGTATGGAGGTAATGCAGGAGTGATTAGGCTTATAGGTGTGTCTTTGTGAACCAGGTAGAACATTGCAAACCGTATATAAAACATTTCTGTACGTCGTCTGAACCTAAATTAACCTCATTATTCTTCAGTAAATCAGTATTCTGCTAATTAATGATGTGTGGCTCCAGTTGGCGGAACATTGGGTTCTTTTGGAGGGTTACAGATTGTAGGCATTGGGATGAGTTGTTTTGTGGAGTGACAGTCTCACATCTGACTCGTAATTTCAGTGGTTTACAACTTTCATTGTTCCAAGCTCTTTATTACTATCCAGCTTCACTGGTAAGAAGGAGATACATTGTCATGACAGAATTTAGTGATTTATTGGTTCCATTAAGATTTGCTGTCCGGTTGTCCACACATTTAAAGCATTTATGGCCCAATAGGTAAGTAGGTTTGGGTCACATTATATGAGGCCAACAGAAAGAAATGGATACGGACCAGGCTAGCCTTTCTGTATAATTTATTATAGTTTCTTGACGAAAAAAAAAGTAACTTTTATCCAAAACACAATTATTGGCTCTAAGGGACCAGCATTAGGAATCTTGCTGGGCATTTCAAACCTGACGCTAACCTATCCTGCCCTCAAATAATGTAAAGCATCTACACTGTGTTGCTTTAGAAAGAGCAAACACGCTATCTACCGTATTCTCTGGACTGGTCACACCAACCAGAATATTTGTCGTTTGGTCTAAAAGTTACATTCGTGTTCTTTTTCTGTGGTAAAGTAGCCAGTTCTACCAGCAATAAAAAAAAAAATTATATATGTATATATATTATATATATATATATATATATATAACATCGTGTGTGAGTGTGGGTCACAGTCAGACCCAGTGCAAGTGACTGAGGGGGCAATTAAAATTGGCTAGGGGGCAATTTGTAAATATTAAAACAGTAGCTTATCAACCTGCTATGCCTATAGGGCTGGCCCTACTACAGTTTAGCAGGCTTTGAATTCTCATTGTTATTTTTGTGAGTGTTCAATACTTGTTCTCAAAACTCCATAAAAACACTCAACAAGAATTAATGTTTCATAACATGTAAAAAAGAAACAAACAGACAGTCAGGATTGTTTGCGGGCTTTAAATATGTGCACATGACTGAATAGTACAATCAACGCTCACATTGTCAGAACACCATTCATGACTCACCTATGAAGACTCACAGTATCCACCTCGAGTAAAAAAATATTCAACTGAAGTATAAGTACTATTACACTAGCCTCTTCCTGGAGTTGGTCCCTGGGCGCTGCAGTGGCTGCCCATCACGCCCTTGAGGGATGTGTTTAATTCAGAGAACATATTTCGCTACATCTATGTGTATGTGACAATAAAAGCACCTTTACCTTTACATAGCAGAAACACGGTGGTAGAGTAGTTAGTTACAGTTAATACAGGGTCACTTCTTGACCATAGGAAATGCAGTAGGCAAAATACACACGTCACTTCTGAATAAACCACAGCACCAGCCAAACAACTAAAATAGCGTTGTCACTACATTCTATGAACCAATGCCTTTTTAATGCAAAAAGCTTATTTGAGTTTTTATTAAGACTAGGCTTAAAGGTGCAGTCAGCGATTTTAAGATAATACATTTTTCACCACATATCTCCCCGCTATAGCTGCCTGTTTTGTGTGCACGCTGATAAACTAACCTGGTGTTTCTACACATGGGAACACAAACAAAAGTGGTGCAGACCGCACAATATTCCAGGGGAAGGATTGGGGGGGGGGGGCTTCTGAGGGAGCACCCTATATCATTGAAGGGAGAGGTGTTTTTGATCGAGTTCAAATACCAACAATCTCCAGAATCCCTGATTCCGCCTTTAACTACTGTATGAGCGTGTGGTTTTTGTTTTTGCTGTGCAACGCTGCTGTTAGCCCTCACATATTGATTTGATCCTATAACACAGTCATAATTGTGGTTTCTACCCCAGCATTTCATCTAGTACATTTGTGGCGATGAGGAGGATCAGTATTTTCTGTCTTACCTGTGATTCATTTTGAGGCAATACAATTTAACCTGCCTACCATCCCATATTCATAAAGGATGGTGTGGCTTATGTATTTCTATATGCTAATGCATAAATTACATACAAAATTAAAAATCATAAGATCAGAAGTTTTATATTCAATACCCAATGTTGCAGAAGCGTTCTTTGATAGGCACAGATTGTTCGCAGATCCTGGCACAGCAAGAGAAAGTAGGTCTTTATCAGACAGCAAAAATCAATTTGTTGTGTTTTCTGTCATACTGAAGTGCTGTCACTTCAATCTTACCTCTATTTTGTCACACTAATGCTTTGGAACATGACACGTTTGGGTCATTTTCAAAGCAGAAATACCAAAAGGTAGAGCGCCATGTCAGTGTTCTCTTTATTTCCTCACATTAATGTTCAGAAGAAGGAGGTAATTTTCGAGAAGAAATGTGGAAGGACGTGGAGCGTGACGACAGCAGTACAAACACAGCACTGCGTTTCCAAGATATGGACCCTGAATTTAACCTGTACAAATCTTGATCATCTTAGAACTACTATTCTCTGGCAGAAAGTGCTTGATGTTTCATGATCTACAGTAACTCCACTAGATCTGTTCTGTTAATGTTACATATAGGCTGCATTTTGTGTTTTGTATTTATTTATTTATTTATTTTAACGAGCCATCGATAGCCAATAACAGACTAGGCGGAAATGTTTTCGACTCTACATGAGTGTATGGTTATTTTAATTAAATTTCAAAATGGCTGCAATTAATCATCAGACCACAGGATGATTGAATTCTTTGTTCTTAGGCTTCACCTACCCTTCCATTATTTGAGATGGTTGCCACAGGGCATTACATTAAATTAAGATGGATTATCAGACACCCGTGTTAAACTTAAAATAATTATTTTGTATTGCATTAGCCTAAATAGTATTATTATTTAAAACTATTTGTAAAAATATCTCAGGAATTTAGAAGCAAATAAACAAATACATTGGATCATATTAACGATCCATCTGTTTAAAGCTTGAATCTGCAACTTCTTAATTTTAAAATAAAGTAATTTGATATAGAGTAATTTGAAATGGAACACACTGTTATCTACAGTGCTGAAATACACAAATCTGATTTAGCAGACCACGGTCTCATTGGTAAATATATATAAAAGACATCACTAATGGAAGGTGGAACTCTGTTCCTATTCCTTTTCTAGCGGGCTGGGCAACATCCAGAACGTCCTGTATAAAGGTAGTAAGTGTAAATCTGTGTTGTATTAGCCCATGCCTTAAAATGTATGTTGTTTGCATCTCTTTGGCCGAGTATGAAATGATTGAATGAACGCTCAAATGTTTTAAAATATGCCAATTGGATAGAAGTGGAAATATCAGCAGAATTATTGAGTTCTATAAGTAAATAATTAAATTAAATTAAATTAAATTACATTTAATTAAACTAAGTTAAATTAAATGAAACTAAATTAAATTATTTATTTATTGAATGCCGTCATATTGACAAAAATATCCAAAGCTGACAAATTATATCAATGGTTGAGATGGTATGAGACATATCAATGTCTCATAATATTTTTATGAGACATGTAGACCTACAGTAACATAGACGGCATATAACCTATCTAGACAGACTGGATTTAGTCTACTATACACAACTTTTAATTTCCTAAAGCCAGGCAGAAAAACTTAGCTATGGTATGGATGTGGATAATCAGCAAAATCACGGACAGCCAAACACAGTTGTTATTAGGTAATAATAATAATAGAATTACTGTCTAATTTTTACGCAAGGAAACAATAATTTTTTAATTTGTGTGACCTGTTATGTTCACTTGTATGACACAGAACTCGCCCTTACAACCGGTTGGCGTGGCTAACTCGCTCCTGGTGAAAGGTCCATTAACCAATAATCAATATTTCGTCATTCAGAACACCTAAATGTTCTGAAGGACACAACTTGGAGCTATGTGCCATATTAGGGCTGTTACTTGTGACGTTAGTTTACTTTAAAGCTGGGGCTTAGATTTCCAGGTTGCGGTTCCTGCTTCTGTTTTCCACGGTAAACTCTTTCAAGGTCTCTAGTTTCCACCTGTTCCATTTGAACAGCTTTGTATTCCTCATCGCTAATATGTCTGTGCTGCTTCTACTCGAGCTGTCAGATTGAGCTTAGCTCCTACAGAGCTTAAGAGTGGCTTGCATCCGACTGATTCTGTCATCCAATTTAGCAAAACCACTTGTTGTTGCTTCCGCTATTTCACTGCAGCCGTATCATGCTGTGGGCATGATCACCTCCGTCGCTCTCTGATTGGATGCGGCCCCCGTTTATGTTGCCACTTTGATTAACAGACCCCAGTACGTACCAGGGCTGAGTGTAAATCAAGGTTTAGCAAAAGACAGTGTGTGTGTGTGTGTCTGTGTGTGTGTGTGTATGTGAGTGTGACTGCTCTATTCCACAGCTATTTTTAAAGGTGCTCTATATTATTATATAATATTATATATATAATACATATTATATAATACTACTACTACTTCTACTACTATTACAACTACTACTACTACTACTACTACTAATAATAATTAATAATTTAAACATTAATGTGGAAGCAAACTAATTTGGCCTATTTCATATGAAAATATACTGTGGAGTAACTGCATCCTGAGAAGATAATGTCATCACAGTCCCTCTGTTTGCGACCTGCGAAGCATTCATTTTGCTCCGAGATGCTGGTGATCTAGTGAGACATCTAGTGCCATAAAATCATACATGGGCACTTTAAATGTAATTTCTCTTGATGTGCGATACCGGTTAAGAATATCACAGCCAGCCCATGTTTGAGTAACAGTGCAGTGCATACATTAAACCTCTAACCTACCTCACATTCACACTGCAGTATAATATTATGGTGTAGCTGTTAAATTAAAACATTGCATTACATTGACAGGTGAAAAAATAAACATGATAAGAAAGGTCTATTTCTAGTTTTCACTCTAATGACAAGCCTGTGTTTCTCTTGTCTGTGGCCTTTATTTTTGACTGGTTAACTGGTCATATAGTTCCTTTATCTGTTGAAATCGGGGAAGGAAGCTTTCCATCACTTATGAATATGAATTTGCCAGAAATAAAAGAACATTCAGACTTGCATCCCATAATAAAATGTATTATAATACATTCTTTGGGGGAGGAGATGCTAGTGTGTGGATACAACGACGCAGTGCAGGCCAGTGTATTTTTATTTTTAATATCTTATATTAGTCAACATTTACTTTCTTGGCATATATCCTTTACACATTTGTTTTATTTAATTTGCTTGATTTCAATAGTATAAACAATCAATATGACAACATTGCACATATTTGTACACCTTTTTATATCTGTATTGCAGGTGGAACTTTTGCACTCCCAAAATGTAACCCTTTTTGTAAGATACATTAATTAAATGTCAAAGGTAGAAAAAAAGCACCCTTCTGGCTATTCGTGATAAGTAACGTTTCTGCCAAGTCATCTTACTGAAGAGAAAAGAGCTTCTAAGTAGTATGTAGCCTAACCTTTGAACTCGGAGGTATACAGTGAAAAAGATGCGTTACTTTTGATTATTTGCTATTGTTAAGATAATCCACACATGAAACAAATTCTTTGCAGTGACGTTCTCTGTTGCACCACAGATGGATACTGGTTTAATTATTTTGCAGGTCTTCCTTTACACATTTGAGGTTTGTGCCAGCAAAAGAAATTGACCTCATTTTAGAAGCCAGATATTAATGAGCAGATGATGCAATGCCGTTTTGATAAACCCGTTTATGTTGAATTCTGAGTTGGCATCTTAGATTGTAGATTTAGACTTCAAATTACTAATATACTAGTTTAGTTTTGTGCTATTCAAATGCTATTGCATTGTTTAATTACACATTGAGTAGTACTGGCTTAACTGCATGTTTTGTTTTTTCCTATCCTTCAACAATCTATTTCTTGGCTCATGTCTATAAATTGAGTTGTACATAGCGTTTTGAGGGTGAGAGTATTGGATTTGTGTATGGGTGCTGTATTGCCTTGCACTGTTGGTTATGGATGAGCGCAGACGACAAAGCATGTAATATGTTGTGTTCCACTTCTCACCATGGGAATGAGCACATAACCCTGAATTATAGGGTATATGACCCAAAAGCCTAATGTGCTCTATATAACTAAGAAGGTGCTGTTAGAAATAGTGTTCTTTAAACACCGCTGTTGTGGACCTTTAACTTTCATGGTCTAGACTCTGGACACATTTTTTGAATTAGTGATGTCGTAAGAGATTATTGGCTCATGTGTCCGCATTTAACATGCACACCTCTTTAACAGCTTGCAATTTAAAATACAACTTTAACTTGTTGATTATATAGTTTAACAGTAGGTGAAATTGCATTCACAGCATTAGCACTATGTGCGTTCAATTAGTGTCGACACACCACATATTCTTAGTTATATAGAGAGACGGTAATTGATTCAATTAACAAAAAATGGCACAGTGTATCTATTTAGTGATCATTGCTAATTAACCTACTTTGGAGCAGTCAGCTGATACAACGATGCCATTTAAAGACTCCCTAAATGCTGCAGGGTCTTTAACAAAGCCAGGCATTTCAAACACTCCTCACTGACAATAGGGAAGAATAAAGTTGCTTATAGTCAATAGAGAATGCTTTAATTAAAGAGATTGAGCTGCAATATGGCTATTTAACTGGCCTACTATAACCCTCAGAACGACTTCTACTGGCATTGATGATATACATTAGGCCTATGTACAATTATGCACATGTTTACATGTCTGTGAATAACATACAATGCTAACAAATAGAATCTAATATGTTATAATTCATGTACATGCATTTGAGACGGAGTCATAATGTTTAGTAGATTTAGAAATCAACATGTTTTTCACCTAAGGCCTCATGTACGTATGTTAGCGAACGCAATGTAAAAGTGAGCGCAGCCAGACGGCAAATAGCGCTGTGCCATCGCATTTTACGTCGGATGTACTAAATTTGCGACTGATCACGTAATCTGCTCTCGGCACCGCCCTCTATACTTGGCGTTAACATGCAGACTGGTCTATCTCCGCCCATAACCGTAAATGGCAACGCTCGAAAGCAATGGACCAGCAGACTCAGAAAAAGAGAACAAGTTTAACGATCATGAAGTAGACCTATTTATAAATAGCCTACTTGTCTATATGTATCGGCAAACCTAAAGATATGAGGGTAACAACATAATTCTACCCCAAAATAATTGTTTGGGTGATAAAATTATAATTTAAAAGTGGAATGAACATTTATTTTAACACCACACAAGCAATCAAATCCCATGGCCTGTGTATTCGTCTTGCTGAGATGAATCTTATCGTTGCAAGCTTGCCCTATTCAAAGAAACATGCTCACTGGGATAACACCTGCTTTTCAAAGGCGAAGAAATTTCACCACAAAACCGACTTGCACTTTGCATCGCAGTTTTCATACAGTCTACGGAATAGTCAATCAATCTCTCCTTGCGCGTGCAACTCCTATACTTTTTGCGCGACACTCCCCAACTCCCCTCGACCCGCCCATGAATGCATATGCATAAATAGGAAAGAGCAACTTGGGATTCTGTGTTTTTTCAGCAGGCAGAATTGTGTTTTAGCCATGTGCGTGCGGTTCGTACAAGTGAGACGAAATTACGCCTAATAACGGGCGCTAACACGTTAGTACACGAGGCCCTTGTTTACCACCGCACCCACATGAAGGTCAGATTGATAGGTCAAGCAAATAATAACAAACAGTCAAAAACTAATTGAAAGTCTTTCAAATGAATGGGGTAGGGATATAAATATTATTTTTTATTTATTTTTTTATTTATTTATAGAGGCTAGAGACAGGTGCTGTAACTAAATGCCTATATCATTAGAAAAATAAAGTGTAGTGAAAAAACAACTAATGATTCTATAATCATATTTAGAGCACTATGCCACAATCACATTTAGAGCACTATACCGCAATCGAGTGGTGTCACATTAACAAACGACATTGAACAGCTTGTTCCATAGTAGCCATATGTCATGGGTGCTCCAAGCAAGCAAGGTTTCTAGGGATCCAGTCTGAGCTTTGCTGTAAATTATATGGTTTTGACAGTTATTACGCTATTGCGGAAATAACTGAAATACATCATTGGTTGTCTGAGTTGAAACAACAGCATGGATAAACCCTTAGAGAATGGAAGGATTCATGCCCTCAAAGTCTCAGCACATCTGACCTGCTTTCCTTGATGGATTCATGTAAAAGTTACAGTACCCCAATATCAGGTGTGAGAGGGTGTTAGTCTGAATATGTTAGCTATTGTCTAGATACAGGTTTAAATCTCCCCTATATGCAAATCAAGTGTTGATATGCAAGATAGCCTAACAAAATCTATTGTCATTGAGATGTGTAAAATAATGCATTACCACACCATATACCGGTAATAATTCCTTCAGCTTCCATTTCAGATGCTTTCAATAGCTATGCTTTGAATAACCTATTATGACGTGTGGATTGCTGAAACTTGCCAGAGTTCTCCACTCCACTGGTTGAAATAAATATAACTAACTAATAGCCTTCCCACCATTGCCAATGACTAAACTACATCATCAGGTTTATTAAGGGCTGAGTACATCTTATGATAATATACCACCTCTGTAAAAAAATAAAAATACAATAAAGATGTTCATTAAATACATATCCAAATTGACATTATTTCCACTTGTACAACATTATGCCAAAGGTGAGTTACTTGGAAGAGTAAAGACATATATACATATGAACGAGCTGTAAAGTGAATTAGTATGCTATTATTTCACTTCTGGGGCCAAATTAATTCAGCCAGTCCATCAACATAATACCTAGAGGGCTCCAGGCGTTACCAAAGGGTTCAAACGTAAAGGTGAAAGTGTAAGAATATTTCCCCAAATTGGGCAATGTACTGTATGCAGTGGCTTATACAGAACGCAAACAAAGCTGATTTTATCTCCCAATTACAGTATACAACCATTTGCACTTCCACAACCAGAGGGCTAAGCATTATGGCTCCCTCCTCCCTCCAACAGTAAGCCTTAATGAAATATTAATATTTTTGAAGATGTGTAGCCCTTGTTGACACCATGGAAGAATTATGCTGGCTTTCACACATGTTACTAGAGCTCTGCTATTATGCACTTGCTGATTCACTTGCTAATTTCTTCCTCTCTGTCTGTAGCCCAAGTGGATTGCAGTGTACATACTGTAGCCATTCACTCACATGATGTTGCTTGTTCAAGGAGCCTTTTAGAATACATACAACCTACCTTAGTATTTAATTGAACTAAAGCTTTTTTGTGATCAAAATATCTGTATAGTAAAACAGCTAATAGTTAACAGAGTTCATTTGAGAGATGGTTATATAATTGGTGTACCCAAATAGACCTCCAGACCGAATTTACATTAGTAAACAGAGGTGTACATTATATGGAGGACCAGGACTACAATAATAAAAAATAAATAAATAAATAAAAGTATAAATAATTAAATAAATATAAAAATAATTGAAAAAGAAAATACATTTTTGCATTAAAAAAGGCTACTTCTATATTTTTACATGTATTTATTTGTTTATTTGTGCATTTCTACATTTATTTATTTAATTATTTTTACATACATTTATTTATTCTTAAATTTATTTATTTATACATTATTTTATGTATGTATGTATTTATTTATTTATTTATTTCCGTATTTCCAAATTTCCTTGTTCCGTATTTCCGTGGCCGTAAATGTTAAGAAGGTAGGCGGTCCTACCTCAGGCCACAGCCGGATTGGTTGTCTCTTATTGTCTCTTGTTCTTTATATAAATAATTGTTATAGAGAAGCACCAATCAATCTAACCTGACATGCCAGATGGATTGTTATTTATGTCCATCTGGGTCCATCTGAGCATCGGACTGTTTGTAAAGTCCAGGCACTTTCAAAAAATACTTGGCAGTTGATTGGATGAGCCATCTGGTTGTTCACGCTGTCGGCAAACCCTAACCACGCCTCACACCTAAGCCACGCCCATATAGCTTATCAATACCATGCTGATTGGTAAGCTCAAGTGCCACTCGGACACATACACAATGACTCCTAGGCTTTCCAGACTGATTCTATCTGCGAAATTAAACAGAAGCTGACTACTGATCCGAGGCTACGATCAATCAGCCAGTAACCAGAATTGGACGGTTTTCAAAATGTCTAAATACACAGTAGCTGCTGATCTTATTGCCGATAATGGACGTTTTACACGCCCAGTAGCACTTCTAATCTAGACTGTAGCTAAAGTAGTTTATTCGACGGCTGGGAATCGATAAAAAATAAAATTAACGAGTTAATCGCTCAAAATTGCTGCGATTAGTGCTGGGACGATTAGTCGACGTAACCGACGTCACCAGTTACGTAAATACGTACTGTAGATTTTCCGAAAGTACCGTCGACTTGGCAATATATCTAGAAACTGTATACTCAGATCTGAATAAACAGTGCCGTTAATGGACTACGAGAGGCAGCAATGCGCTGTGAACGCGCCCAGTCGTCCTGAAACTAAAAGAATAAGACGGTGTGTGTGTGTGTGTGTGTGTGTGTGTATAGCCTACTTACCCTAATACATCCACTGATTTCTCTGTAGTAGATCAACTTGGCCCGGCTTATAGACCTCAGCGCAGTAAATACCAGGCCAGCAGCAGACAGCAATGTGTCAACGAAAACATTGCGGGACGCAGTGAAAACACTACATGCGAACACGGATCCATTGAAGCGGAAAAAATTTGCGGAACCATTTTCATTTTGTGCCCATTGTACACCACATGTGCAAACACAAAGCATGCAGCTCCGCTGATCTGGCATGTTCAAGCGCTAGAACACCAGCGGAGACTTCCTTTTCCGTCTCATTTATAGACTATAAACAATATAGCCTGATGATCAAACATTTTCCTTGGTTTTTACTCCCGCTGCCCCCTTGCTCTACAATCTCATCGATCTGACAGTGTTGTCAAACGTTAACTTGTAGGCCATATTACTTGTGTGTTGTCATAGAGGTCTGATTATACAGTACCGGTATAACTGAACTGTCCTAAAACAGCCTAACGTGAGTCTGAAGGGAGAGAAGGAGAGGGGAGGAGTTCATGCATCTGCTTTGGTGGGTGTGTTAGATTTGATTAAGAATGCACTAGGTTTAGTTATTCCTGAGAATTAGTGTTACTAAAATTGCACACATTTTACTGTAAGATGATTTTGTTTGTCTGCTAAGCTTGAGGTTGCACAGTGTTTTGGTATTCCTGAAATGTATTTGAATTTCACTTTATTTGGTTGTTTGCTAAATGTATAATGCATTTAATTCCTTTTTAACAAGCTCTTGCAGATTTAATGTTAATTAAAGTCTGTTAAAGATTTAATGTTAAAATATTTAAACCAGTTAAAGGTGTAGTCAGTGATTGTAAGAAAATACACTTTTTGTGAAGTTAAGCAAATCTGCTCACGGTCTGCTAGCTGCCCATTCTCTGTACATGCTGAAAACTATAATCTGGTGTTTCTACACTGCCCTGGCTTTGTAATAAAGAACACAAAGTGGTGCAGACCGCACAACCCTATGTGTTGTGTGGGGGACAAAGATTCTGAGGGAGCCACCTATGACATTAAAATGGATATCTATATTATCACTAATATAGTTATCTGATTAATCGGGAAAAATAATCACTAGATTAATCGCCAAAAAGTAATAGTTTAGTTTCGAAGAGTGAACCTATTTGTGTGACTGGTGGAGAAATGTAGATAAAGTCACAGAGATTGTGGTGTTTATATGGAGCATTTTCTTTTGGGTTGGGCTTTTAAACCGATTCCAATCCGAATAACAGCTTCCATGTCAGGTCAACTCATAGTGCTTATCATGTCTATTGTATTTGTTGTATTTATTGTATCTATTGCATTTACTATGCTTTTAATATTGTATTTTAATTTTGGTGTAATTAGTATCTACAGTATATTCATGTTTTCAACTGTAAAGGCAATGTGACAGCCGGAGAACAAGTATTTCATTGTATTTTAATACAAATGACAATAAATCTGAACTTGAATTTGATGTATACATAGCTACAGGTGGCTAAGGAATTGTACAATTAAATTTATCTAAATTACGTAAAGACATCAAATAAATTGTCAAGCTGTCCTATGAAAATCTGAAGTGATCAGAACCGGCCGGCCAGGCATAAAAAATAAATTATAAAAACGTTGGAATCGGCCAAGAAAAATGCAATTGGTATTTTTTTTACCGTCATGCATAGTGTTTGTTGATTGCCTTCTGCCTGAGCAGCCATGTGTAAACTAGGACCAAACATTTCATTACATTCATTGCTGCTCTCTGTTTGAGTATTTGATTAATAATCAGTGGCAATGGTTGTGTGGCTAAGATTTGCTTGTCTGCACAAGACAAAGAATGCTTTCACATTTTGTCGCACATGAAGATGATGCAGTTCACAGTGCCGTGTGAATTGCGTATCACATCTCCTGGATTTACATGAAACATGTTCAGCCTCCTTTAGTTCTTTTGCGGCTGTCTCTCCAGCACAGAGGGAAAATTACCCTAAACCTTACCCAGGGATCTGTGGGCACACTGGATACAGATGCTCTCACTTACAAAGCACGACACAGGGCCCCTAAGCGTCCCAATGTCAAACCCAATGCTTCTGGTATTGAATACAGTACATTCCATGTGGCTCATTATTCAAAGTGCGCTGAATGGATTTCTTGACATTGGTGGGTGTGTGTGGGTGTGTGTGGTTTAAATCTTTATTTATTTGTATGTATTTTTTTTAGTAGTGTCTTCCAAGAGCAGGTAGGACAACACACCGTTAGAAGCGATTAAAGCTTGGACAACCCAAAGTACAGAATCAATGCTTCCTCTCAGGGAAGGATTGACCATGCATCGATCCGGCCCTAACAAGAGCCAGGGATGCAACAGAGCACCACAAATAATACGCTGGACTAATCACATCCTAGGCTCCTTGATCTTGATCTCTGAATTGCAGCACACAACAATTGTGGTGTTTATGCAATCAGCAAGGCGGTCGAATAGACAGTATAGGGATGGACATCGCAATTAAAAAGCTAAGTGCTGCATTCACATTGAACACGGTAGAAGCCAAGCCAGATACCATTTTTAGTGGATAAGAAGAGGTCGGCAAAATTAGGTGAGGTCGGCAAAAAATGGCAGCAATGCTAACCTCAGACGACATGCCATCTAAAAGGTAAAATATGTTATACTTTTTTCCATCCTGTGACAGAATTTACAAGCGAATGATAGATAGCTCCTTCCATACAAGAAGAGAACATGGACAAGCTCGACAATGAGAACACTAGAATACCTAGGTACAATCTAAAATAATTACATCATATATTTTTCACTAAATAATTGTATTGCTATCCTGCCATTCTGTCAGACATTTCTCCTGTGTCGTCCAGAAGGTGTTTGCTGTCTTGCCGGTCAGTTGCCTTGCCGTCTGCCATGTTCCGTGTGATTATGTGCTAGTGATATGCTTGTTACACAGCATGCCTGGCTGATATACTCAGTGTAACATAGTGTCAGTTTGTTTTTAATGCCGGAGTGTCTCATAGGGGCCGACCATATGCGAAAGATCCGCCAAAAAGGGGTAGAGGTGGCTCTTCAAGGCTGGTGTTTTGACATAAAACCACACAAACAACGCCATTTCAGTACAGAAAATGAGCAGGTCAGCTCAGGTAGAACACGCGTAATGACAGACACAGTGACGAAATTGTCTCAGTCAGTGGCAGTGTGTCACAGTCCGCTGTACACAGTGCTGCGTTAAACTGACTGCAACTGGGCAATGCTAACTCTGTGACATCTCCACTTCAATTGAGTTATAGTTGTTTAATTAGCGTTCCTTGGTGTGTCAGTTAATACAAACATGTTTTAAATGATTAGGTTCTATCATCACATCTTTAAACTAATTTATTCAGTTTTATGATTAGGTTTTGGTTTTAGGATTAGTAGACCGTAGACCATTTTTCCCTGTCCGGTATACTGTCCTAATTACTTATTTCCCCCTTCGTGGCCACAGACTGGTACTCTAGTAGACATTTTACGTCAAACGTTTTTAACCAATGCTAAAACATTTAAAAACAAAACATTTCTTTTACTTTGTTAACTTGCATATTTATGCATATATGCAACACCATTTTCATAATAAAACGTAACAGTTTAACTTTAACTATGTATTTTTGTACGCAGCAGTAAACAAGTCATTTTATGTTGTATTATTATTATGTTGCCTGGATGTCTCAAAGAGCCGCATCGGACCTTGCCCAGGCCTGCTCTACAGTGTCACCTGCAGAGTTCTTTGCAAAAATACAGCATAGTTTAACAATATTGTCTGATCTGTGCCACTGCTGTGCAAATACAGAGCAGGATTGCAACTGTCTGATTGCATGTTACAAGGTAGTGCCATTTGTTTTTTATTCAAGGTTTTGAATTCTCACCAAACTCTATCAAATCAGATTCATTAGAAGATGGTGGGCTGCATGTCATACGTGGAAGACATGACTTAGGCAATGCAGCGTTCTTTGTCATGCTTCATGCACTAACTAACTAACTAACTTATGCTGACATCCTCTTTGACACTGGCTGAGCCAGGGGTCTACAACCTGCGGCTCCTGAGCTGCATGCGGCTAAGGAGCCCCTCTACAGTGGCTCCCTGTAGCTTTGACAAACATCATTCATATAGAACTTAATCTAGGTTTTGAACCCCCCCCCAACAAAATATATCTTAAATTATTATATTATATATATAGAATATTATAATCTTAAATATCCAAATGGATCTAGTCCATTCAAAATGACGAGTGCACAATAGTTGGGCATAGGCTAGTATTTAGTATATTCTGTTTTCAAGTTACTATAAATATGCATTTAAGTGCTTTATTTTAAAAATATATTTGCACACACAAATATTGGACATTTTTAACCAATCGGCATTGCTACAACTGCTTGTATCACTTTATCTAGCTCTACTACCATTTGTCATCACACTTACCCACCCGTGTGGATGCTGATTGGTCTACCAGCAGGGTGACTGAGCAAAGGCTAAAGTGAACAGTGAATGAACAGTTCTGGGATGGGCGGCTCACTCTCCCCACAGTTACCGGGGCCTGCATGCTCCCGCCTCAGGCTACCAGACGTTCACTTCCCCAGCTCTCCCTGTCTCATGGGTGTTTGCACTAATTGCATATTGTTTGCACCTGTGGTTTGTATTGGGTAGCTTGGGTATTTAGGTTGGGGCTTTCGTTGTGTTCAGTGTCGGTTATTATTTCCTGTTTCCTGTCCCGGTGAGTGTCGGGCTGCATCCGAATACCCGTACTTGTCTACTATATAGTAAAAGGCAAAAAGCAGTACGTCACAATTAGCAGTATGTCCGAATACTCAGTAAGCAGTTGGTAGTAGTCGAGTGGCGTACTACCTCCGTAGTGTACAAACGTTCCACA
>JAODUH010058038.1:0-18011 GCA_027564835.1 Typhlichthys subterraneus | reverse complement strand
AACCCCCCCACCACCCCCCACCCCCCCCCCCCACCCCACCCCCCCACACACACACACACACACACACTCACACATGCATAAAGCACATTCACACATGGTCACAAGCATATATACACACACACACGCACACGTCCTTGTGCACACACACAGTGTCAACAGTGAGGTGCTGTCAGTGCCTCAGATGAGACGTGACTTCCATCAGACATTCAGAGTCTTTACATACCAGTGGAGACATGGCAAGCGTGCCCCCAAAGGGAGAAAAAGGCTAGTCTCTGCCTGAGAGGAATAATAAACTAGTATCCTTACAAACTGCATTAGCTGTAAAGGACTGTGGTCATATACCCCTGGACAGACACACAGTAAATTACTATTGCTGTACTGACAGCTTTACTACTCTCCAGTTTGCAAGTCCATGTTTGTTAGGTTGTTGTGATTGTGGGGATATTTTAAGAGGAGTGGGAATAGCACGGCTATAGCATTAAAGAAAGATTGTATAGGATTTTGTCGTTGTGTTTGGCAGTAGGCATATATTTTATATTTTAGCCATTTAGTGGAGACCTACCATTTACTTTTTTTGTTAAAGTGTATATTGTCTTAATAGCAAAAAACAAAACCTCCAGCCCCAGTGAAGCTACAGTACAGTATACACTCATCATTTTCAAAAAGGAAACATTATTGCCTAATGTACACAAGAAGTCTAGAGGATATGCCTGCTAATCGCGTTCTAAATGTATTTTTGATCAATGGCCGTTCCTTTGATGTCATTGTCTGATTTATTTCTGTAGAAGCGAATACTAGTTTGAGATATTCCACAATAAGGAATGCATTATATCTGTCTTTATGTTTTGCTTTGTTTTAATGCAGTATTGCTGTGTACTATCAAAAGCAATACAATTAATTACACACATTGGTGGGTCTACACTGAGAATCGACTTGCAATTTCAAAAACAACTAAAATATCAGCAATGATTACTGTGGACTTGTGCGTCACGCACATCAAGCGGTGTTCATCACTGTTGCAGTTAATTATGAATGCAAATTAGTTTCCAGTAAACAGAAACATATTTATATGTTTAATGTGCACCAACAAATAGCAATTGTTTTAGACATATTGCTAATATTCACCTTGCATTGTTTAGCTACATTGGAGACATTCCTGTTTCAGTTTTCAGTTTTACAAGGTACTTACCTTAGAAAAATGTTTTTCTATTTAGCTAATTATCAACACTGCCATGAATAATAGTAAACTGCTACTGTGCCATCGCAGCAGCAATGATAAATAATAGTTAGATGTGACAGGCGGGTAGCCTATTACATTTTGACCAAAACAATACACTTGACTTTACGGTATGCCCCCTATTTACTCGATTAAAATAGATTGAAAAACTGTAGGCCTATGTGTGTATTATTTTATTTTGTTTTAGTTGGCTGGTTTTGTCTCCCTATACTTCAATGGCATAATGATATTTCATTGTCCTCTGGATTCAGTACAAAATACAGGCGGTTCTATCCCCCAGAAGAGGCTTGGTGTATCACTCCAGTAAGCACTGCATGAGGAACAGAGGCAGATAGCGCTACAGGGTGCATGACAATGAGCCACATCACCGCCAGATGCCATTAGAGCAGAGCCAATGAATCACAGGGATTCTTGGAATCAGTCAATTTCTGAGAGTAGCTCCCTGTTTTGAGACATTTTTTATGAATTATTTTGCAGAATCACCAAGAGTGACTGATGTTCATACATATTTATCGCCACATAGGAATAGCTAAGCAAAACTATGTCCTGTTGTTTTCCTTACATGCCTTTAGCATTGACAATTTGGTGGAGAACCGCGGCGCGATACTGTTTTGATTTGAGCTCTAAGTTAGCAAGCGTTCAAAAATGACTTTAAATCCATTAAATTGTGAATTTTCAAAATGTTTTACAAATCTTGTCAGTATTAACCAGCGTTGATGTGTCTCATCACAGTTCAGTCTTATTATTTAGTTTACAGCTAAAAAGAAAGTTACTCTTTAATTACTACTGTAGTTCCCTATCATTTCTGAATAATTCATGTCTGAAAAATAGTCACCGAATGGCATGTTAAAAGAAAACTTTAATTCTACAGTATCTGCATTGTAGCAGTGTATTAATGTGGGGGTGCAGCCCCACATTTAGAAATGTTATCAGGAGTGGCTCCAGTGTGTAGGGAACTCTGAGAACATAGGCCACCCATAGAAAGGCATAATGCACTTGCAAAGTAGCTTGAGACGGTAGTGAGTGGGAGAACTTCAAAGTCTGAAATAATTTAAATGTTTCCAATTCACAAATCATGCTACCACCTGCTACCAGAAGCTGTCACTGAGCTACAGTATGGTCTCCTACTCAAGCATCCCTGCATCATCCACAGACAGTCTGCTGTTATTTTGTTTTTTTTTTCCACTCCGCATTGTTATTGCAATATGTGCGATATGTGGCAGCCAATCCATCTGTCCCCAGGAGGCTACCTGTCATTCTCTAAATTCAAGTAGTACTGTAGTAGTTTACTCTAGGCAAACATGGCACAGGTTTCATTGCAAGGTGTGGGGAGTGGATTAGCTGTGTCTATTTGTTTTCAAGTCTACTTCTGCCCTCTAGCGATCAGAAATCGATTAAGTCTCTTTACATTTAGATTAGTATATTCGTTTGCTCACCCCTTGGAGCATAGTAGTTAAAACTTTATCTCTTTTTGGGCCAGGGAGCAGGACACACTCTCGTCTGTGCTGTTGTCTTACACTAGCTCATTGTCAAGAGATAATAGTGTTCCACGTTTGAGCGAAGAAGATAGGCAGGATGTTGTTTGTTAATGGTCAGGACAACCATTATCAGAGATTTACAGATATCCATAATTAGACACTGCCACAACAGAACAGCGCAATTGTTTTTTGTTTGCATATCCTTGAATTAAAACAAAAGTACAGAATATATATATATACACACATATATACACATTATATATATGAATATTACATATACATACATTTTTACAGAGCCTTTAAATTACCCATTCCATGAAAAACAAGTATTGCTAGTTGTTTTTGGAATTAGCAATGTCAATGTGACACAGAGAAGTAGTAAGCTTTTCAAAGTGGACTTTTAGCTTCCTGGTCTGTATTGGCTGAAAAAGGGAGAGGGGTGGGGGAACAGGCAAATGAGAGAAACGTGCATATGTTGCGTATATTACTGCACACGGTTTGTTTGGTAACGCCCCTATGAGGATATGGCCAGCTAGTATCAGCGAAATATGCAAGGCAAGGAACTGATGTTGATCGCCAGTACACAAACCATAAGTAAGTTTATTGTTCAACATTTGCAGATTACCAAATCTGTAAATCAATTTTTTGATACAGTAACTGCAGGCTACCATAGCATTAAACAAGTAGGCTAGAGTCTGCAGGACAGGCATATTATCAAGAGTGATGCGCACGTCAATAACTACATTAGAGTATTATAGGCTATTGTTCAGAAACAGTAAATGGATTAGAAATAGGCTGCTTAAATAATGTTGTGTTGATTTACTTAACCTAAACATTGCTCATTGATAAAGACGCACTCGAGTGTCATACTGAAATTGAATCCCCTGCCGGAAACAGATTGCCGTTTTTGGTACCGCGAGTAATAATTTATTTTATCTGGGTCAGTGATCGGTCATATCATACAAAAACATTGTCCGTAATAATTGTGTTATTTCTAGCAGCTAGCAGCTAGCCACCTATCTATCATAACCCTGTAACAGCTGCGATTTCGTGCTATGTAACCCTTCATTCATTAAATAATACGTGCTTATGGGTACGTGGCTGTTTAGCGGTCAAGGATGTCTGCGATGTTGTGCTATGATATAATTTAACCTTCATTCATGAAATAACGTGCTTAGTAGATACTGTACATGGATGGTTATCAAAATGTAACACCATTCCTGCACAGGGCTGTGTGACCAAGCTGCTGCTGTGTTTATGTTGTTGACACGAACATTCTGCCACCTGTATCCTTTACTGTAGTCTGGACGGCAAGGCAGGATTCATGCGCAATATTAACACCTTGAAAACACTGCTGAAATTAAACCATATGTGGTCCAAAACCCATAAAACTATGTTCAAACCGCATTTGAGTAGCATGCACCAGTACTAGCACTAAAGCAGTCGTAGCCTCACGTCAACACAGCTACGTGGAAGTCGGGGCGAGGTGGGCAGTGACTTGATAAATTTAAAGCAACAGTCAATGAAATCAGACCGTTATCTTAAGATAACTATTCAACATAAACTGTGGTATTTTCACCTAAGCTTGTCAACTACATTGCATTGAGAAGTCAAGGAACTGTGTCAACAAGTAAAAAGGAGCAGGAAATGACTCCTTTAAAGTGCTTAAAGGTGATATATTTTTGTATCTTGTGCACATGCATAATCATGGACACATATGATAAGTATCTAGTTTATTTCAAGTATATTTCATGCATCTCTAATGAATTCAGATCAATACAGCCACCATATACTGGACAGAACTCAGAGGTTTTATTTTTACCTCAGAATGTTATGCAATTAAATTCTTACTACTCTTAAATGTTATCTACGTGTGAGAACAGCAAGCGTGATAGAAGTTGTGTGTTAAATAAACACTACATTGAAGATTTGAAAGTGGTGACCCGGTTAACAGAAAGAAAATAGCAGTAGCCTATTGGAACAGGATAGGATATGATGTGCAATACAGTTACTGTAATACATAATTTATAGTAGATACTTGTTAACCATAAAATTGATTGTCAAAAGATAGACAAAAAGCTCAGTAAAACTTTGCCTTAATTAACATTTATGATGTTTTTTTTTGCTACGTTTGCAGCCAATCAAACCCTATTCGGGTTTGTGGTAACATTGAAATGCCAATAGTTTCTCCGAAATTATACAGCCCAATATCCATAATCCAAAGCGTGTGATCCAAATGCAGTCCAATCAGAAACCTCTGTAGCAAAGTAACCAGGGGGTAGAAACATGGTAAAAAAAAAAAAAAACTATTTACAAACAGGACAACAGTTAGAATCAGATAACAGACAAAAGGTAACTAACATGTTGGCAGAAACAGGATAAGTGTTCAGGGAGTAAGCTGAGACGATCTGACAAGGAGCACAGAAAAAACTGCATATGAAGCCAGCCAGCGATTAGCTGATTGGCCGCAGGTATAAGCTGATTGCCGGCTTCAGGTGGTGGGTGTGGCGGTAACCAAACACATGTGCTCATTTACACACCCACACACAGGCCGTTTCTCAATATGCATTATTTTCTGTTCTTGCATTCTTGCGGACTTGTAAAACGTCATCATTCACAGCCAAGTACTCCAATTCACAAGTTCACATCTAGCCAAGAACGGATAAATTACCCGGAAGTGTTCTCGAGTAACGGTTTTTACCAAAGGATGCATCCAGTGGTTACTTGTGTGTGGACTTGTCCGCGGAATATCCCAGAATGCATTTCGAATCAACAAGTGGCAATGGCAGTCAAGAAGACACACAAAAAGGCATTTTGTGACACAATAACAGTAGTATTTTGAAAAGTATAGCTAGTATTGTTAAGAGTTTTTGAAGCGAGAATGTACATGTTTTATCTTCAAACGTGGTTGATTTACCAAGATGGAGTCTAGTTTAAAATTTGCTACGATTTCCATTATACCCCGCCAGCTATCAAACGTTCAAAGGCGTATACAATTTTGCGCTGATAATACTGGTATCAGTGTTGTCATGCCTGAGCCCAATGTATTGTGCAATAGCCAAGAACGATAGCCAAGAATATGCATCTCAATCTAGATCTGTCCTTGCGTTCTTGCAAGATCATTCTCAAAAGGACACTTGGCATGAACGTACCTCTCAAGAACACAAGTACGTACCTAGCATTCCTGGAATTGAGAAACAACCAGAGACAAACAGAATGAGTAGGGTATAGAGAGCCTAAGTCACTTCCACATTACGGGATCTAAGTTCGAAAAAAAATATGTATGGTATTCAACTTCGAGAATACACATTTTTTAGATCCCGTTTGATTTGTGACACGAAGTAGACATATGATGTTTGACTATTTAAAAGAAAATTATTTGAGTCAAGAAAGCCTTAGTTTGTCGTGCATTTGTTGAAGAATAAGACCGTGAAACTATGTAATTAGTAAGACAAACCATGGCTGTTTCTCAATATGCGTTCTTTTCTGTTTTCTTGCGGACTTGTGTGTGAACTTGTACCTAGCATTCTTGGAATTGAGAAACAACCCGTGTCGCATGTCATTGCATTTTCGCATCACAATCCTTAAGCCGAATAAAGCATTGTCTTCATGACGTACAGTATGTTGTGCGAGACAAAAACTGTAGTTTACTGAGCGGTTACAAACAAAACTAGAGATTACTATATACTTTTACAACAAACTGCAACATTCTTGACTTGAACAATTATAATTCAAACGAGATCTAAAAATAATTTGCTTTTCGCTGTTGACTACCATACATATTTTTTCCAAACTAAGGTCCCATAATGCGGAAGTGACACACTATATCTGCAGACGGCAAGCCGGGGGCGTTACCTGTTTAAGTATGTACTGTAGGCTACACATATACTGCCTAGTTATAGATTAGCCTACCGTAACATCATGACTAACAATGAACTCTAAAATGTTATTATCAGTAACTAACAATGGTTTGCGGTTTTATGCTTATTGATACTGACCAATGGCGAAAATCAATGGCCGTTCCTAGATAGCAAGGAACGCCAAATGTCAGGTAACGCCACCGTCTTGCAGTCTGCAGATATATTGAACAGAAGAGATAGGAAGAGGCTCTATTCTTGCTTTGTACTGACAAACCTAGAGTTTAATGTTCAACCTTTCTGTCTTTGGACTTAATGCATATGCATGTTCTTTTATTGTTTATTTTGAACTCTGCACACTCCATTGAGGACAACTACAGGTAGATAGTTGAGCATCTCCAATAACCATCAATTAACTGACATGGCAGTTTAAAACAGGTTTACCGCTATCCTTTATAGGAATGCTTTGAGTAGCAAACCTGTTGGGTTATATTCTTTAGCATATTATCGGTGGCGCAAAACAATGAAATGCATCGATTTTCAGCTAGTTTTACAAATGCCCCGGAATGAATTTTCCCAGCAGACTCTTGGGGGAGTTAAAAAGAAAATGAAAGCTAGATCAAGAGATAGTACCAGCATGCAAACTTGAAACCTGATAAAAGTGTCTAGTTTATAACAAACACTAAATAGTCATGCTAGAAAAAGGTAACAAACTTGAATGCACAGTGGGTGTCACTGAAAAAGAATGCTATACAGTGCATTTCCTGCTACTTTATATCTGTCCTCCTTTAACATCTCTACATCTTGCTCAGAATAAACCAGGTTGTCATAAGTGAGTTTAGTTGTTGCTTAAGGCAAGGAATATAACAAAAATGTATACTGCCCGTAGTGAATATAACAAAAATGCATACCGGTAGCTATTTTTGTAATCTCAGTGCGTCTAAGGATGACTTGAGGTTGTTCATTTTAGGTTATAAGTGGTTTACAGTATTTAGAAGGCAGTTAAAGTCTAGGATTCAGTGGTTTGACATCTCTATGTTTGTCCATGATATATTTAGGGGTGGTGTTGGGTCACTGGCTTCTGTAGAACGGTGGTTTCCAAAAGGAACATCTTATCTGTCTACATGGTACACTGACTGACACTGACTCACACACACACACACACACACACACACACACACACACACACACACACACACACACACGTACAGTACACACAAAGATGAGGTAAATCATGAGCTTCATGGGAAGCAGTAGAGAGGGGTGCCAGCTGTCTGGTGGTCCGGAGTATCAAACCAATGCAAGTGTGTTTCTAATGCTAAGGGAAACACATTGATGTGGCTGTATCAAATCATTATTCCAATGTAAATTGGTGAAATGCAGTATTTCTGTCTAATAAGGAAATTACTGAAAGCAGTCGTACAGACTTTTCTTATATTTCAACCACTCCGTGAATTAAGAGAGATTATATGTCACTTGAAAGACCATTCCCAGTCCGCCCAAGGATGTCCAGTTATGATTATCTGTATCACAGGTCCAGATTGAGATGCAAGATACATTTGTCATGCGTGATACTTGCGCCGCACAAATATGAGCAAAAGAGGGATTTGTGTGCAAGCTTTAATCTCTTGCACCCAGCTGTCTAAAACTGGCCTTTAGGAAAACACACGCTTGAGAATACCCACGGAGGATGTACCGCATGGACGCTGTGCGAGGAAAACCGCCACAAAGCATTGTTTTGATTTATACTGTTGCTCTCTAAGCTTTCACATGCCCAACATGTTATGCATAATGAGGAATTTATGCATAAAGCATTATCTTCTAGATTCGCAGTGTTTTCTCTCTACATGTCACAGGGTGTACGTCTCATCCACAGGTGAAATCACTGAAAGCTGAAGATTTAAATAATAGTCAGAAGTGATTGTTTAGATTAAAGTGGTATTAAAGTGTATGGCTTCCTCACCTTTATTTAAATCCCCACGTTGCTGTTTGGAATGAAGATAATCTTTTGGCTGTGACGTGATGAACCTGACCTCTCTTTTTACATCCTCCAGTGAATAATATCTCAAAAACATCTGCAAGACTATTTTAATATTTTAATGTTCTTTAATATTACTTTATTACATAATCTGTTTTTAAATCTAGGTAATAAAACAACAGTAACGTCAACACATTTTCTACAGTACATTGTCTGTTAGAAAATAGTCTATATTAAACCTGTCATCATCTCTTCACATTCAGTGTGATAAATCCTAGCACATCACTCCTGGTCTGTCTGTTGATTGATCTACAGCCACTGAGCATTGATGACATCAGATTGGAGGTCTTTGAAGCAAAGAGAGTGTCCTCTGGAGCAAAACGCAAATCCATTTCTAGTGAGTGCAGCATGCCAACACATGCAGGTCTTCTAACTGTTAAGCTGCCTGTAGTCACTAACTAGTGAATAAAGTGTTACTAGTGGAGTAAACTGATATCTGATATCAAAGATATGGAATAAATGCTCAAACGTCTTTCCGACACACCAGCGTCTCTAATGTGCTATGGATGTAATGCTGGCAGCACTTTGCCTCAGATGCAAAGGACGGTGACTGTAATGGAAGCATGATGTCATGATGAAGAACCTTTGTGTGTAGATGTGTGTTTACTGTATGCGTGTCAATGTAATTGAGTGTGTGGTTTAGTTACCTAAACCACACACGCATGCACAAGCGGCATGCATGCATGCATGACTGCTTGAACAAAACATAAACATTAATTTAGTGCTGTAGCTAAAGGTTATGGATTTGGCACTGTTCCAGCATGTGACCAAATTAGTTGGGGGTGGCAGGTGGACATAGACTACTTTACAGCACAGAAGGCTCTGAACAGTATGCACTGAATCAGCATAGTAAATGAAGAACTGATTGTCCCGTTGTTAAAGCGGTAAAAATAAAATGATCATCTATTTAAATGTAAATAACAAAATATTAAATGTTGCTTCTATTTTGCATATGCCTTCTCATGCAGCTGTAAACATTCATCCTAATATTCCACCTAAAGGACAGCATGTGACTGTGAATGTGCTGTTTCATTTATTTGCAATGAAAAAGGGACTGGCTAAGTTAAATGTGAATAAAAAATGTTGGACTCCTGAGGACAGTCCAAATGACAGGCAGAGGGCTGGAATTATTTATAGGCTAAATGTTTAATTCACATCATTGCCCATGCCCAGGGCTCTGATGGTCACTACTATTGATAGGTCAAGCAGAGTATATCTGCAACTCTACTCTCTCTCTCTCTCTCTCTCTCTCTCTCTCTCTCTCTCTCTCTCTCTCTCTCTCTCTCTCTCTCTCTCTCTCTCTCTGCTTGATTGGCAGCACATCACACAAGAAGGGATTCTGCATGCGAGGGAAGGACAAGAGAAGATCTAACAGCGCAAACCACTTCTCACCTTAATTAGATCTGGGGATTATAAATTATTAACAATTAAAATGGCCTGATGTCTTTGGAGGATTACACCTTGGAATAATTTAAATGACATATCTTTTAAGACCTGAAAAACGGCTGCTCTCCTGTCCTCTGCCTATAGCTGCCGTTGTGTGGGCATTTTATACGAGTGACACATTTGGTTACAGTGGTATCACTGGTTGGTTTGATTCTACCTGAAGACACATTCACCTCAATGAAATTGGAATGGCAGTTATGTGTTTCAGCCAACATGTTGCACAGCAATGGATACATGGCTCCTAGAGGGCTCCACACCCAACTGTCCGTCAGTTAGGATGCCTGTAAAATAATCACAGAACTGAGCCTTAATGTATCCATCTTACTTGAACGGGTGTGACTCCATATAGCTTGAAACAAGGGAAAAGATCATTAGCATAGCATAAATTAGTCTTACATGCTATGCTGAGGGGTAATGAACAGGCGTAGTGAAATGTAAAGGCGCAACAGCCGATCAGTGTCATAGGAAAACTCAAATATCCGACTCAATGCACCAATCTCCTTTCATAAACAACATTACTAGTTGTGAAATATACAGCACTGCAACGAACACATGGAAATGAAAAAGGATCATAGCATCACCCACATTCATAGCAACAGTGCATATATTTAGCTTCTGCTTGTCCTATAACATAGTCATGCAGACACCCAATCTCAGCACCCAAAGCCACGATGGAAACTCAAAAATGGGCCTAAAAATAACTGTCTCAAGTGACAACAAAACTAAGGGCCTTGACTCGAGTACGTGTGACCTACATTACTGTCAGTTAAAGTATGCTTAGCTGTATATCCCAAAGACAAATTTGCCACATTTACATTGGTATCTGCCCTGCTGACTAAGAGTCAGTGAAAAATGTGTAATTAAAACCGGCAATAAAGGGGTTCTGAGAAAGGCCTTGGGTAATGGCTGTGTACTGGGCAGGAGAATGTTTTGAATGACATATGCTGCTATCTAGACACATTTCTTTAAAGGTATTTTGGTCATCATCACACCCAAACGTTGAGGCTCACAGATGTGACAAGAGATGATCTTAACACAGCGACACCAAACTGTCACTGCTTCGGTTTGTTATTATTTCTCATTCATGTAGTGTTACCAACCAAGGTCCAGCACAAGAGGCTGTGACTCTTCTAAGTGTCCATTCATTATTAACGGGCATGACATCACGTGTTGTAAAACTTGTAATACTCTACAAAGACACTTGAGTTCAGTGATGATAATTAGTATAACATTTTGCACTTTAATACTGTGTGCATTTACAGGTTTGGCTTTTTGAAGTGTGCCACATACATTAAGCGCTTGTGCAATGTAGCCTATATGCACTTAATTACAAATACGTGACCAAAGACACGATTACAGTATACAGATTATAAATCCATGTAAACACTTTCAATTCCGTGATTCCCCAAAAACAATGCCACTTTTGTGAATGCTGCTGTATAAACATCCACAACAATAGAAGTTTGGCCTACAGATTGTGTTGAATATAGTGTTGTCCATTTGGCAATATTGAGTGCAATTTGACATTGTCACACTTCAGGTCTTGCAATGTAAGCATATCAAGTCATTCGGGAACACCAACAGAAATTTGTGAACAGTTTAATGGGTTCAGCTAGCAATTAGCAGTAAAACTGCTCAGGATCGCAAATCAGCCATGTCAGGGTTACTGTGCACTTACAGTACGGATCTGTTTGTGTAATGACACGATAGCTTTACAAGCACAACCTATTCAAAAGTGTAATTAATTTGCTGTGTATTTGCAGTTGTTAAAAATAAATGGGATTGTTGCAACACACTTTATGCATTTTCTCTTTAAATAATTTCTCAATGCCTGCACTCGAGATAAATGGTATTAGTCATGACCAGTATTAGACATGTGACTGCCACCTTGCGGTATTTATGAGTAATTGCAATTATATGATTTTCATGCGTTTTGGTAAATTGAAAGAAAAATGTAACATAATAAAATGTGTAAAGCATAAACTTTAGCACGAATTACGTTTCAAAGCAGCTTGGGTATGAACCTGACAACCTTTTGTTATTTACATGTCAATAGGCTATTTTGTTTTGTAAACTTTGTCATTTTGTCAGTACAAAGTATTTGTATATTTCTGTCATTGTTAAAAACATGTATTAATCATATATGCTAATTGATGCTGTCTAAATTGTTCACCTTGCCACACACAGATAACAATAAAGGTGGACATCAATGTTCTAATCAATGTAAAATGTAGACGTTTGTTCTAATTTACAATAACTGCAAACCCCTGGTCAGTCCCTCAGATACATTACAACACACCCACATATAGACACACACGCACACGCACACACACACACACACACAAGCATACAGCCAAGCATATCTCCGGTTCACCTAAACTGCATGTCACATGATACCACCAGGAGTAAACATAAGCAAATGTGAACATGCATATCGTGGATATATTCAGACATACAGTATATTACAGATAAATAATTGGGATCAATATTGACCTCAGCGGCATATAATAACCCTCCATAGAGAGATATGCTTACAGTATTGTTTCATTTCAGAGGGACTTGACTGTGTATGGCTTCAGAATATTTTTCTTAACAAAAATTACACAAAACTACAGTGTTATGTCATGGTAATATTATGTTATAATGTAACAGCAACACACAAGTGCACAACACATTGCTTTCATTCCTCAAACCAAATGTATTTAATGTCATTAATACAATACAGTTTTATTTATTTTACGGTTCTCTTCTGTTTTTATGATGTATTCCGACACACCATCATCACAGTGGCATTCTCCATCTAACACCAAGGCGAATAACCATCGCCTCGAGCACACGCTGTAACAGTTGATCTAATTTAAATAGGGGATACATTTAAAAAGCAACAAGTACTCACACTTCTGACACTGTGTAGTTAATGATTTCCACTTCAAATTTCTTTTGTAATTTCTTTAATCCAGATGTATTTGAGGGTCTTGCTTAAGAGTCCCTGATCGATCACTGGTGTAGCTGGGGAGATAAAGACGTCAGTTGCTGCTCAGTCAGTGCCATCTCTTGATTGGATTTCCATTGTGGAGGAACTGTATCGCCGCGGTGCCCTCGTTGGGGGAGGTGGAAGTGGTCACAGGTCACTGCACTTGACAGGGTTTCACTTTCTGGGCAGCCTGACAGGCAGCCTGAGATACAGCCTGAAAGGCAGCCTGCATGGACTCCTTGTCAGGTTCTAGAGAGAATCAATTGACAGGCTCCAGAAAGACATTGACAATACAGTATTACTGTATAACACACACACACGCCATTCTTTACACAGTTCGGCACAGTAATACAACATAGTAATACACATGTAATAACAACCTGATGACTGTTCTGAGTAACGTTCTTCAATCAATTGAAAAATAACTCATGTTTCGGCATTAGGCCTTTATCAAGCGAGCATGGTTGAAGTATAATATTTTGTTGCCTTTGCTAGCACCTGTACATGTGGGTGCATTCCTTTTCATCCCCGGTCATTGTACTGAATGATATAAAGAAATGTATAAAATAAATAATCTTCATTTAGCATTACAGTAAGAAACTATGATTTCAATATGGTTCCTGTATAACCCCCTCAGGTGTTTTAAACTGATCCGTGTACTGTACTCTCGGGGGGGATGCACAACCATTTTTGATAGTGGAGCTGCGTTCAGGATACCACACGTCCTCAGTTTACCTGCATGCATGCATAATTCAGCACTGGGCAGCATCGAATGTCATACAAAACCTGATCCTTTATCCATTTGCAGCCGTCAAGTTACATTGACGTGGGCCAACGAACAGCAGAACATTGCATCAGATGGTCGGCACCAAAGGTGACAAAACACGGGATTTGATTTTGTGCAACATGTAAACAGATATTTCACAGCAAACTTATGTTTATTTGTTAGTCTGTTAGAGACTCATTCATTAGGGCTACATAACAGTTAAGTTAAATATACTGTATATGCTACCCCCAAGCACAAATAAGCACTAATAATCATTAGTGAAAAAATGTTATGCTTGACATGTAAACGTATTATATCTAATTAACTATTTAATAGAAACAAATATGATAGAGACATTGTATGGTATATTCTTATTTAATGACAGAAATTGACACCCAATAAAAATTTAAGTGAAATCATAATCTTGGGATTTACATGATGTGTACATTTTAAATGTGCAATAATCACCAGTCATTGCATATGCCACTAAATCCACAAGAAACTACATATTTGAATGCCATCCTTGCATATTAAATGGTTAATTGGCTGCTCTGCTTACCTAATGTCTGTGTTTTCCAAGTGAAAATGGGATTAAATATTTTCTTGTGCAGTTGCTCGAGCTGTAAAAGCAATCAGCTGTTACTGAAATTCCATGAAAACACAGACAACCTAATGCATTTTCCAATCTTCCCACTAGATGCCAGTGTGAATCAATTATTTATTTAAGACGCGACACCGTGATGCGCCTTTTATGACTTGGAAACAAAGCAAATTACATGGGTTACATGAAAAGATCACATCTCACCGACAATGCACAGAATAATTAATATTGAAACAATATGGTAGTAGTAGCACCATATAAACCCCGATATTACTACTACTATTTACTTTTATTGATATTGTTTTTTTATTAATCAATTATTCTTTTTCTTCTTCTTCTTCTTCTTCTTCTTCTTCTTCTTCTTCTTCTTCTTCTTCTTCTTCATCATCATCATCATCATCATCAATATATATCATCAACATTAAATTAAATAAAAAGGGAAAGACTATGAAATTACGACAATAAATCATTACCTCTAGCTATTCATGTGTATACTTTAGCATCGTGATATATATGAATTTGTACTCTTAGCCTAATTCCCGTTTTCATGTAGACCTATATTTGCAAACGATAAAGACAAAGTGGTCAGGCAGTGCTCTGCCTCTCGTAACGGCTTCTTAAAGACCATGATTGGACGGAGGGAGTCACGTTGCCGGTGAAGTTGTCAGCCCGATGCTGCACCATTGTTACAGAGCAGCCGGGAGCTGTCCACAGCGGCTCTGTGGATGCGACAATAGTGCCGGGCACAGTGCCGGGTACAGTGCCGGGTAGTCACATTGTGATTGCGGACCTACTGCATATTTGAATGAGGTATTATGCCAACTGTGGAGCGTTTTGATAATTGATTAGTGCGACTTGGTGTAAATGGAAATAGTCCTTTGACAAAGAGGCGTCATTGACCGAGCATTGGTTACTGATGAGAAGCAAAATGAATGGTATGTATGACAATTTCAATTATAATTATAAGTATGTTTGATGTTTTATTAAAAATCACTAATGTGGAAAATGTTATCCTACCTAACAAGGATTACATTTTGCAAGGGGTAGTAGGCTATATGTTGGTTGTTGCGTTGGTTATTTGGGACACACATCTCTGAACAGTCCTTTCCTACAAACTCTTGTTGGCAACACACTTAAAGTGTAATTCTCTGTTAAGGTCTTAAGATAACACGTCATTAAATGTTTTCACCTTTGTTTCACATGTTTTTACAAAATATATGAGAGAGAAAGAGAGAGAGAGAAAGAGAGAGAGAGAGAGAGAGACTGCATAGCCTATAAAATGTCATACACATAGGTCTACTGTAGCTTACAGTAGTGGGGTCCACATGTGTATGCCTGTAGTCAGTAGAAGCCATTATCTAGCAGGCCTGGCTAGTACTGAGAGTATTATGAGAGGAGAGTCTCTGGTTCTCCCCTGGTTACAGGCAGTAGTGCATCTCCTCCCTTGACCCTACCCTCCGCCCTATTTAACAGTATACTGTACAAAGAGATGGTTGGTCACAGCATGATACTACAGTATGTATTATCTATTTGATTTATTTAGAACAGAGTTTTGTGCCAGTTGCAGGAAACACAATCTGGGCACATACTGTACTGCAAAGCGTGACAAGCAAAGATCTTATTGTTTCCTTTCATGGTGTACTGTAAATCTGCTGTAAATCTACAGTACAACTGGCATTGACATTTCCTACATTTACAGTAGAGGAAATACTACATTACTACGTTGGATGTATAGACAGAACAGTTACAATTTATAATTTTCAGTCATATTTGCATTCATTCACAGAATAGAGGTGGTTTATGGTGCAACATAGCATCTTTTATTCAAGGTAAGCACATCTCTGTTCTCTGTACAATTTGCAATATTATATGACACTATCAGTCTGCAAGATGTGTTGATTTTATGGCTAGGAGGCAAATGGTGTAAAACGCATACGCAACATGTGCCAGTGAATGCTGTGATATGAAGATATTATCTGAGCTGGATTCAGCCTTCGGTCAATAAAGACAGCTGCTCTGGTGACACAGGATTATAGATAATGGATCACTCTATCATAGTGATAAAAGGAAAGAAAAGAAATGCTTTCTTAAATATGCCCAGATTAGAGGTTTGAGTATTGTCATCTGTTGGTCCTATTTCTGTAGTGTAATTAGAATATAGTACAAATATATAGTATAGTTGTACCGTATTTGGTTGTTTTACAAGGTATTCAATAAAGGAAGTAGATGTAGTTTGGCCTGTAAATCTGACAGATCTTTGTAAGCTGTAGCACCCTTCTAATAACTGTGATTTATTTTCTTCTGGCATGCGTTGCTAAAAGAATAACTATTCATTGTATAATTATATCAGAATTGCTAACGATTTACAAAAAGAGCAATATGCATGAATGGATACAAACACATTTAAATAGTGAGTTACATTAGGACTGTGAATGTTTAGTTTGAATGCACTAACTAAAACATGAATGAATTAATGAATAAATGAACAAATTAATGAATTAATGAATGGACATGAATGAAAGAAAGAAAACACTGATTATTTAGTTTAATGCACCCTAATAATAATCATCAGCATGGAAAAGGGAAGATGGTAATGGATTTCTCCAGTATCTTTGCTATGTTTGCATGCAGGGTCATGCAAGTGGTGATATTAGGGGTTTAAATATGGCAGCACATCTTATTACCAGCATCACTTCCTTTGCTGTTCCTCCACCAGTGTCTTGTGTTGAATACGAAGTAGGCATTAAGACACTTTACACACGTGTGCACTAAAACACGCATTGTGTGCACATTCTCACACACAACACAGTCTGTGCCTGCAAGTGAAGGGAGGTCTCTGTTTGTGTGTGTGTTTGTGCGTGTGCGTGTGTGCCTCTGTGTGTGTGTCTATGTGTGTGCGTGTGCGTAAAATCCTTTCTCCTCAACCCATCTGCTTGTCTCTAGTGAATTAGTACGCTGTCCTCATAGGAATACAATTAAATTAGTACATGCGGTGTAGAGTTAAAGGACATGGACACATTAAGCGAATGTATTTACTGGGTGCAAGGAAGGATCATTAGGTTAGGGTTATGAATATTTGGATTTACCGTATAGTAGCACAGATGGCTAGGGCTGTGTATCGCAGAATGTGATCCATTAAAGATTCTCTGCAAAGGTGGGTTGGCTTAATAGTACTGAACAGAATCCCCACTGCATTAGTCCTGTTGCAGCTGACTTGTCTTCACACTAAAAGGCCCATTTATGCTTCTGCGTCGAATTTACGCACGGACCTGTGCGCGTTGACTGCGCATGCGAGTGACGCGAAGTGGCAAAATGCAGGAGTACCGTGTCTTAAATGCACCTGAATTAGAACACAAATTGAGTGTTAACATTTTGAAATAAGAATATTAAAATATTTATTTCCGGCTAATCTCTTAGTTACGCCAACATATATATGATAGAAAAGAATCTGTGCCGACACAAAATAGTATTATAACATATATATAACAAAAATGAAATGATATAGGGAAACCTACGTCTTGGCTCCCGATAGAACACTAACAGTGTAAAAACTTTGAAATAAGCACAAATATTTATTTCTGTGAACCTCTTAGTTACACCAACATGTATCTTAG
>JAODUH010058027.1:0-18012 GCA_027564835.1 Typhlichthys subterraneus | reverse complement strand
GGTCGGTAATCTGCGTGCAGTTCGCGTGAATGGCAGTCCAAATGCGGAGAAAATAAACTCTTCCACTAAGTTCCGCATGCATTGTGCAATGCTCTTTAATGTAGAACAACGCAGACAAACAGTACTTTTCTGATCCAATAATAAACATTTTCACCACACCGCTATTTTGATAGCATGAAATGCGGGTCTAATTTGAGCTAGGGCTTACAGTTTAAAGGCTCCGTGTGAAACTCTCGCGGCTGAATTTTGGTTCCGCATTATGCTCAACTTCAACATGGACCAAACCGCAACGTCTGCACCGAACGGTTCAATACGAATACACGAACCGTTACACCCCTAATATATATATATATATATATATATATATATATAAAAATAATAATAAAAAAAAAAAGCATTTTCTCTGCTTTTAAGACTAGGAAGGAACACTGGAAGAATACTAGCCGAACAAATCCATATTTAAACACATTTCCAATACTGGCCTTTAGGAGGAGCTGAAGTACTGTCTCATACCTGTCTTCTGAGGTCCAATGACAAGAAGCTTAGGAAAACGGTCGCAAGTTTTCTCTTTGGACCAGATGTCTTTGTGCCTTTTATCTTCACAAGGATCCTGTAATCACAAATAAGAAAAGTATTCATTTGCTTTCATTATGAATCCGGAGGAAATGAGGAAAAAAAGCAATCCAGCTGAGAATGAATGAAGAGGCATAACAAACAATAGCAACGGGTTGCAGATGAAAAATGTGAAAACACAACAGGACAGTGTGATATTTCCCTACTTATTATTTAGAATCACAGGCTAACAAAAACAGATCAGTGAGCTATATGGGCATGGCAGACGATGTAACTACACAAACATAGGCGCGTCCTTCATACAATTATAATGCTTATTTTGTACTAGGGATGCAACGATTAGACATTTTGATGGTACAGTTATATTCTGAGGAATAATCACGGTTTCACGATTATTATGCATGAATTTCACAACACTAGCAATGCCGTTTTGGAGAGCTAATGCACTTTCTCCTGCATTGCTGCAAATGGCCCAACTCTTAACTCAATGCTCCTTCATTGATTGTTTCCTCAGTCTGGAAAAAGAAATTGCTACTAATCTGTGGGGGGAAAGGTTAATGGGGATCCCCCCATTTTCTGGGGGTTCCACGGACCTTCCCCTGCCTGGGCTACTGAAAACATTGGTTTCTTAAAAGGATAACTTTCAAATAAATCCCTCCATCCCCCAGAAACTACCCTTAATAATAATGTATTTGCATTTTGATGTCTGGAAGGTCACTGGTTTGTGTAGAAATTATAGCTGTATTTAATATGGATATTCAACAGAATCGAAGTTTAAAATCATCCGTTCTCCACTACAGTGTACTTTGTTGACGGTCTCTAAATGCGTGTAGCTCTGCTGATGGAAAGCCAAAACGACCACTGCAATATAGAGCGCATTTAAAGAAAACAGCTGGTCGCTGTGGACCCTGTAAAAACAGTTCGGAATTCATCGTTGCCGTCTTCTCTGCACTTTCTGATCGTGAGTTATTGAAGTCAGAAATGACAACCTGACATGAACGCAGGCCTACTGTTGCGCTAAAGTTAGCGAACCAAAGAAAGTATTAATATAATTCAGGCAGATTTTTGACGTTAGATAAGTTACCAGCTGTCACTCGACTTGTTTCATTGCTGTGGCTGGGGGCGATACACGCGCATGTAGGCCGTCTAATTGTAATACGTGTTGCAGCAATATAATGGAACAAAATTATGTAGCTTTTTAAGGTAACTACTAGCCTAGTAGCTTAACGACATGTAGTTGGCTATAGCTAAGGCAGGCTATCTTCCTTGCAGTTTGTCATGCTTTAAGTGAAGCTGTGCGCTGCAACCTGCAGCCTCTGTATTGCACACTTGTCACTCGCACGCTTTGTTTCTTGCTACAGTTCACACTCCACAGAGCTAAATTATCTAAAATAACAGTCAGAGCTGTCTCCAACGGAGACATTCTCTATTTCCCGAGAAAATCAAGTTTTCTTTACAGTTTAACTGAAACTATGTTGGATAAGAGACACCTGGCCACCTGACCACCTGTCCTGCTCAGGGACATCTCAACACGAAGTGTTTGCGGGGTGACTTCCGGAAAGCCTGGCTGTCGCCCCGCCCTACCCAAGATATATTTTGGCCTTGTTAGCCAGCCCATGCTAGACATCTGCTTATTGACCACACCTGCCAGAGGGGGTCTCTCTCCGAGGGGAAGAGGCTGAAGTATTTCTGGGCGAGCTGAATGGGAGGCAGCGTCTGCAGCTTCAAGTTGGTCCACGACTGGAGAAACTTCACCAGGCTCTTGAAGGTGTACAGCCCCAGACGGTCATTCCCGTAGTTAGAGAGGTGGGTCATGAAGATGCTGATCTGTGGGTGGGGATGAAAAGAGCTATGAACAACTTTTCATAACCTCTGACAATAAAACCATACATAAATAACTAAACCACTGTCAGACAAAATAAATTGTGGAAAAAACATCACTTGAGTTATTTGGTACTGGACTTCAGTTCTATTTCATGAAGACGTGAGATTCATCGAATCCATTCACCCAATTAATTTGCGCTATGATCGATCATGCAAATGATTGATCAAGCATTGCCGTCACTGGCGAGCACTCGTACCCCATCCCTAATCACAACCCCCAACAATTAATGCATACATAAACAAATCACTGTCATTCCATGTATACACAATAAATCATTAACAAAAACTGTTCAACACTATGCGCTATGACAACTCCTGGGGGCGGGGCGGTGAGTTCACGTGCATGTGTGCGTGCGTGCATGTGTTAACGTGCTACTCACAGGGTTCAGAAGAACAGTGAGGAACAGTTCTCCTCCATTGATGAGCTTGTCAAGTTCACTGGGACTGACGGGATAGTCTTTGTAGAAGATGGTGTGTGTGAACAAGCCACACGTCTGCCTGGGCAACACCTGTAAGATAAAATCCATGAAACCTACAAAATAAACACATCCGCCCGCGCGTGCACACACTCACAAACACACACGCGCACGCAGAATACGAAGCAGTTGGCAGCCCAGGCAATAGCCGTACATTATTTGCTTTCACAATAACATCCAAATTATGCTGCTCATCTATCAAAAAGCAAACCTCTTATCATCCCGAGTCTATATGGAAATTCATAGGAAGGCGTTTGCAGTGTGGGGTGTCGGGGGAACTGAATATCAGACATCAGTAAGCAGCGGAGACGGTCCATTCAGAATGATCCAGCTCAAGGACGACAATAGAGCAGAAGAGACCACCCAGCGGCGTGAATGGACACTGCAAAGTGAGTGGACTAGGGGGCTGTGATGCTGTCCTCGAACCACAGAAGGTCATAACACACAGATGTGTAACACAACAGGTTCTATACATTTTGGACACTTGAAATGTGCTCAACTTGAAGGCGAACAGGTATGCCAACGCTTCGTGTTGATTCACTGCTTCTTTTAAAGAACTTGTGAGCTCTGACAAAAGAGAGAATAAAAAAAAACTACAATTCACAGTTTAGAGGGTTAATTGGTTGTGTGTAAATATTGACTGTGTTGCTGCAAGAGGTGTCAGTCACTGTTGTTCTGGTGAAACCAGCTGGGAGCATCTCGCCGAGAGGTGAGGTGGTGGCAAGAGTGATCGACTTGGTAACGGTACCATCTCTTGCTGTAGAGAATCATCCAGCTCCAAACTAGAAATAATGAGAGGATTCTATTTTTTTTTTTAAAGCCTTTGTTGCTACGGTGATATAAATAAAGCTGAGCTGCTCGACAACTCGGGGAGAAGACGTTAGAGGTGAAGAGGCAAAGATAAAGGAAGATAAAAGGACAAAGAGAGCTCGGTTCAGGAGCAGCGCTAGCTGACTGAAATGGTGCCCTAGGCGAACCCCCCAAAACCTCCCTTCACCCCCTCAGTTCTGTAGTAATGGTCAGTTCAGTAGTAGAGTAAAAATGTTATTCACGAATAAACAGGACTAGAACACGAGCCAGAGTGATGAGAAATAGTCAGTGGACAATAATTATTAAATCATAATCCCATTAAAGCAACACTAAAGTGTATGCATATCTATTTCCGCCTCTTAAATCAGATCAGTGTTATAACTGTTGGAACAACATCTGTGTAATCTATCATCTAATGTAACCTTCTCCATCTATTTATTACACTGAGTATACAGTCCACTTTGTAACTGACATCGTGCGGTATCTCCAAAGCATCTTCGTCGACGTTGCTGAACGTCGACGTCTGTTTCTGTTCGCACAGATCACAACGCAAGGACATTCAAATGTGACACTACACTGGTTTGTTACAGCACCTTCTGATTCAAGACAACACTAAAAAAACAAACAAACCAAAAAAAAAAAAACCCTCTTCAATCACCCTGAAGCCTTTGAGTCTATCAACGGCATCTGTCAAACTATTTTGGCATCTTCTGCCTGACAAGGAGATAGCCTCAAGCAGCTTCTCATAGTTGTCACATTGTTCTTTTCAGAAAAAAACACCCCGACAAAGGAAAAACGACATTCACCCAGGTTACTAGTGGGATCACACCAGTAGTGTAATTTCGAAAGGCACACTAATTAAGAGTGCTGTGTCCATGTAACCATGTCCGGTCCTAGCAACAGCAGGTGCAGCACTGGAGGACTAACGAGCCCAGCGGAGGCAGAGAGTGAGACCGCGGCGCCGTTTGTACAGATGTAGAGTGCAACACTTCATAACCACACCCACGGAATGGGGGGAGGGGGCATTTAATCGCTTTCCATTTGACTTTCTACTGCGTGAAGGCGCCTCCTATTAACTTTGTCTGCTAACATAAAACTGAAACATGCCCAGAAGCCCAACTGGAGTCCAACACAATCGGCATCACATTATTATCTTTTGTTTTACCTCGCAATAAAACCAGTCACCATTTCACCATGTCAAAGGATTCTGTGCAGGAACCCTGTGTCCAAACATTTACCACACATAGGCAAACTGAGTGTCCGTTTTCCACTTTTCTCTCTGCTGATGTGTCAAGTCATACTGCCTGTACACACTTTTCTCTCCTTAAAATCCGTTATTCGATTCGGCAGCAGATGAAAACTTACTTCTGGACTTTTTACCTTAGGTAGAGCAGTCTGGGTTGTCCACAATGACGACAAAGTCAATGGAGAGAAATACATTATTTCCCCTCCCGGTGTGGGTGGGCCTTAAAGGCAAGGTTAGTCACTTGAGTAAGCTTTCCAACTTTCAACTCAAATCAAAACTCACTTACTCCCTCCCAAGCTCCGCCCCACACATGCAAACACACTGTGCAGCCATGGACATTGTTGTTATGAGCGGTGTTTGTTTATGTTCCTATTTACAGAGACATTACTGTGTAGAAGTGCCAGATTCTTTTCTTCAGCACGCACAGAGAACAGTGAGATAGCGAAATGCAAGGAGATATTTGGTGAATTTGACAAAGTGCGATAGCTAACAATTAGCTTACAATAGCTAGACCACACCTTAGCTTGCACTCTGTTTCTATACTGTACATTAGTATGTATGAACTCACGCTAATGCCACTGTGGATGAAGCCACGTCGGAAGCGCGCAGGCTTCAGGTGGGGGTATTCCTCCGTGCTGGTCACCTTGATGCCCCAGACCTTCTTCCATGCATCGTACAGCTGTATGTGGACTGGGTAGACCCCAGAATGGTGGGGCGCTACTGCGTAGCCCATGTTAGTGGGGATGCCATGCTCCTGCGCGACAAAAGAAAATGTATGTATGTATGTATGTATGTATATGTATATATATATAAAAACTTAACTGGTTATCTAACAGGTCAAAGACGATTGTTTACAAAACAGATATTCTGTCACCTGCAGCCAAAGCTGTTTTACAAGATCTTCTTCCCCCAGACAAGCTAATTGACAAGTCAGGCATATTTGAAAACCCACCCCCTTTCTGGTCCCTTCAGACAAAAACGTGCATTTTATGATCAGGGACCTTTAATATTTCACAGCTGCAGGGATTGCGGGGGGAGGGTCTCCCCAGCATGGTTCTGGATAGATGTACTTTTTCAGATTTTCACTCACTATGGCAAACTTCTTGTTGAGCAGCATCTGCTCCGCCAGGACGGACTGGTTGTGGAAGAGGTGTGGCTGCATGTGGCTCCACATGTGTGGGAACCACCAGAACTCCTTCACGTAAGACAGCAGTAGGTCGTCCCCCAGGTCCTCCTCATCCGAACCTGCAGGAGAGAGGATGTGTGCGTGTGTATGTGTGTGGGGTACATGTTGATACCACAAACACCTGAATATAACGCATGTACATAAATAAATGTTTTTTTATGACAACTAAAGTCACATGTTGCCACTCCCATTAGCCAATAAGAGATGGGGAATGCAACACAACTGCCACAAGACAGAAGTGGCTCTTTCTGGATACAATAGATGAAACCAGCATCACCACTATATTGGATGTGATGCAGCAATGGAAAGATGTGTACAGCTACAACACAATATCTGTCTTCGACAAGTCACAGCCAATCTCTTTGCTGTTGTTGGCTGGTCTTTTGATTACATAATGTCATTCTGCCCTCCTCAGCATACAAGCATCAGAGTATTTGATGGAAACTAACTCTCTTTTTGGAAATTCACTTAATATGTGCAAATGCAGATGGACAGAAACTTGGTAATAGTGAGACAGGAGGATGAAAACCCCATGAAGACCAAAGCATTAAATAAAAGAAAAAAAAACATTTTGCGACGTCGCATTCGGGGCGTCTGTTGCCACAGCGACTTACCAGCATGAAAGAATTTCCCTGAGAAGCCCAGGTTGAAGGTGAAGTTGGGCACCTGCGTTCGCAGCTCCCTCTGCGTCTCCAACAGGGCCTGAAACAACACAAGGGTGGAGCAGTGAGACAATGCCCTGCCCAGCGCCTGTTGCTGCGGCGACGTGCGTGCCTCAACACACAACGTGACAGCTTGCGTGCGCGCGGGCCCCACCCCCTTCACTCGACCAGCTCTCTCTCTCTCCTCTATCCATTCCGTTTGAAAAGCCTACACTCCCTCTCATTTGTGTGTTTGTTCCATTTGATCTCCGCGCTGGCGGAGAATACGCGCGTGAGCCCCCGCCCGCTCGCTCCCGCGGCGTTCTCTCCTCTCGTCGGGGTGCAATTGGTTCCTAGTGGCCTGCTGTCGTGCGGCGGACGAGACGGCCTTGATGCCTCATCTCCGCCCCCCCCGCCCCCGACTGCCTGCGTATGCGAGAGCTTATTCGGGTCCGACGGGATGCGGAGGAAAGGAGCTCTCAGATATTCTTTGTGTGTCGCTGGGCCCCTGAAATATTCATGCCGGCAGAGCTTCTGTGTCGATGCGAGCACTGGGCTCTGTCAGCTTTGAGCGGTCTACCGGGACGAACCCATTAGGGGGAAACTTTCTTTTTGGGTGGATTCAAACAACCAGTAGGGGACGGCATGTGTGTGTTTGTGTGCTTCTCAGAGGTGGGTACATGTTCATTTAAACTTTTTTTCTTCTTCTGTTAACCACACACAAGCACACTCACCAACAAATACAATTTGAAAGGGATAAATGCAGCCCATATTTGTATAGTAATCTGACCCAACTATTTTGCAGCAGTCAGGGGTTAGGTATATTAATCAAACAAAGTCCAAGGGAGGCCCGTGTCTGGAATGGAACCCAGAACTTTCCACCTGATTCACAGCCAAGACCACGCCAGGGGTTGTTAACCTGTGTGTCATGATCGGCACTGCAATTTGCTTAAATCGTATCGTATTTGTGTCCTTCAAACAGACACAAATACATTTACATTTTACAGCATTTAGCAGACGCTTTTATCCAAAGTGACTTAGAATTAGTATATTTGTCAATAAATTAACAGGTCATACCGCTAGAAAAATGCATTCTGTAACGGCTAACACACACTACTAATATAAATGTAAATCATCAGACAATTGCTAAAAGCCGAAATAAAGACAAATAAATTGTAAATATTCACTTAGAGAATTCTGAAACAGCCAATGTGGCAGTTGGAGGTACATATCCTTAACCTGAGATGCCAGATTGCAAGTCTGGGGAGCCGTGCATCAAAAATGTTTGTATACAGCATGTAAATAAATAATAAATAAATCTTCGCAGTTGACTGGATGAACAGTCTGGGAGGTGTAGGGTATGTTAGCCTCACGATACAAACATATCCCACACTTCACTCTCAAGGAGCCAATCGTCTGCTTTAAAACTGCCACGTATTAACCTATTCAACCAATCGTGCGGTTGCGCTGACGTCAGCCGACGTGTTTGGCTGCGTACTAGAAGTACAACCTGTGGCTTTTTAAGCCTTATTTTGGGGCAAAGTCACACTTTATGCAGTTTTTATCATTGACTGGCGATTGTACACATGCAGTTTATACGTCAGGGCTCTCCCCCAATTCATTTCAATACGGTCTTCCTAACAACTGCCTGGAGGTGTTTCAAAGATGGCTGCCGAGTGGCGAGACTCCGACCGTACCTTGACGTCGGGCACCTTCATACGCGTGCCCTCCTTGCCCACGAAGATGTCGTCCACGTCCACCAGGACGTAGCGCTCCAGGGACAGCGACAGCCTCTTGCCCGTCAGGAAGGCCACGGCGTCCACGAACACCAGCTTGTGCAGCCAGAATGCCAGGTTGTTGCCGAAGAGCACCCGCTGGATGCCGTCGTGCAGCCCCAGGTCCTGCACCACGGAGGGCAGCAGAGCGGCGCTCTGGCCCGCCGCCGACGCTGCCGCCGCGCTCTCCGCCGACTGGGTCTTGGCCAGCAGCACGGGCTCGTAGGTGGAGTGGTTGGACTGGAAGACGGTCCAGTCATCGCCGGGCAACGGGCCCGGAGAGAGCTGGCCGGGCCGCGTGATGAAGAGGAGGGGGGACTTGGGGTTGACGGTGCAGTCCTTCAGGCCCAGGTTGGAGTGCAGGAACAGGGGGAAGCCTTTCAGCTGCGCACTCAGCAAGCTGTTCTCATTAGCCTGATTGATTGAGAGAGACACACACACACACACACGCACACGCACACACAGAGTGATTTAGCTCACAGGGGAGATTCGTTGTGTCAGCGAGATGAAGACAGAAACACGTTTGATAGAAATTCTCCTCCCCCTCTCGCCCAAATGTAATGCAGCCGTGTGGAAACCCTCCTCAAACTTGACTTGGTGAGGCGGCATCAACCTGCTATAACTAATCTGCCACGCTAGGAATTCTCAGTGCGGGCGAGCAACCTCGAGCTATAAAGTAAGTCCTCTACACAGACGCAACGACCCGAGGAATATTCAGATACCAGCACCCCCACCCAACACCACACCTCCACGCCCCCAAAACAGTCCCTCTCCCATTCTCTCACCATCTCCACTGACATGTTGAAATAGGCTTGCTTAACATTTTACCATCAGGACTATGTGGGTGCTTGAGAAAAGTACTGTTATTTAGTTAACACTCACCCACGTTCTCTAACTGCCCACACGGTTGTTATTGATTAAATAATAATAATAATAATAATAATAATAAATATATATATGTATGTATGTATGTGTGTATATATGTATGTGTGTGTGTATGTATGTATGTGTATATATACATGTGTATATATATGTGTGTGTGTGTGTGTGTGTGTGTGTGTGTGTATATATATATGTGTATATATATGTGTGTGTGTGTGTGTATATATATATAATATAAGGGAGAGAGAGAGAGAAACAGATCTGGGACTTTGTGAAACAAGCAGGTCTTTCCAAACCTGTGAATTCCGTCTCCTTGGAGACCAAAGAGCCAGATGGACAGGGCAGAAGGTGTAAGTAAAGGGGGGGGAGGGTGGGGGTGGTGTATGTGTGTGTGTGTGTGTGTGTGTGTGTCGTCCTAACCTTGAAAAAGCCGATGATGCCTACTCCGTATTCCACACAGTATTTATCCAGCAGCTCCCGGTTCCAGGCATCCAAGTTGACGTACTTGAGAATGTTCTCGTAAATCACCAGCGTGAAGCGGCCCCTCTCCTTGTCCGTTAACGTGGGCATGTCCCCCTTCCCGGGGGAGATCTCGGTCCGGTAGCGGAAACGTCCGGACTCCAAGATGGCCACGATCTCCTGGCCCAGCTGAGAGTACTGACTCTCCACAAACACCAGCACCACGGGGTCTGTTCTGGTGGCCCCCGGGGGGTCCGCCGCAGCCCCGCCCATCGCGCCCCTCGGCAGGAATAGGCGCGAGGGCGTTACCCGGGCGTCGTCCGAGTCCGACGACGATGCCGCCGCCGCCCCATCGGCACCGGACGTGGCCCCGCCCGACGGCTCAAGCTCCCGCTTGACGCCATACAGGAAGTAGGCCGAGACGAAGACGCTGACGGCGCAGAAGAGGAAGAGGAGGAGCAGGGAGGTCTGGAGCGGGAGGAGACGGACCAGCCGGCGGAGGCGCGTCACACATCCCAGCATCGTCTCGTCCCCTGCGCAACCCCCGCCCCCCCGCCTCTTCGGCCCAGCACAGCCCGCTAACTGTCTGTGTCGCTAGGCGGGGTTTCTACAAGTGGCTTGAACGAGTGGCGTTGCCACGCAGGGGAGCGCGTCGGTAACAGACGCTTGCACGCGGGCAGTATCGCTAACGCGCAGATTACGTCGGCAAACGCGCACGCGCGCGAGCGGGTAGTGTTGCTAACGCGCGCGCGCGGGGGTTGTGTTGCTAACGCGCGCGCGCGCAGGGGTTGTGTCGCTAAAACGTGCGGGCAACGCCGCTAGCAGTTGCGGCAGCGGCTACTGGAGAAAGGAAAGAGACGCTCTCACGTTGGCTGGCCCTCATGCTGTAGCGCTGCTTATGTCACCATGGCAGAGGAGGAGGGGGGCCTCGGACCACACCGCTGTGCGCTCAAGCCTCAGAAGGTTGGCCGGCAGGGCCTCATCACTGGCAGAGGTGAGAACAGAACAAAAAAATAAAAAAGAAAAAGGTGGGGTGGGGGGGGGAATGGCCGTGTCCAAACTCCCGTCACCTGTCCATTACGCAGACCAGCAAATAACTCCCCGGCTAGGGTCCGATGGTCTCTGGAGGACAAGAGGCCACGCGGTCATCTCTACAGCGCTGAGCCACTGCCAACCCTGCTCCAGGTATGGATCTGCTGACCTGCATAGACAAAAGGAAAACAGTTAAATAAAGAAATAAATAAAATACCATGAACAACACCTGTAAGTAACACAAACCCAGAGTGAACCGCGGCATCGCCTTGGATTGAACGAGCCACAGCAACACATTCTGTGATCCGCGCAGGGTTTAGCACTGTGTGGGAGGCGTTTGGATTTCACTGACTGCCAACGCTTCTGAAGTTTATTCAGTCCTTGCATTCACCTACACGCTATCGGAGCTGCCAATTCCGCCATACAGACATCTAGCCCCCAATGCACGCACACGCATGCACACACCACACACACGCACACTCACTATCGATAGGCAGAATGAGTGTGACAACGTAGCCCTGAGGCAAGCCAATTTCCTTCTTCCAGTCCGACATGACTCTGAGACTGCATGTAAAGTGAAGCCATTGCTGGAGGGGACACTCTCCTTTATTTCCCTCACAACCCCTATGTAGCAGGGCCTAAATTGAGTGCAAGACAGGTAGAGGAGTGCATGTGTGCGTGCGTGCGCGCGTAAGGAGGGGAGGGGGTGAGAGACGGAGCCTCAAAATAGTTCCCGGAAGTTAGCCTAAATACTAAAATTACCCTATAATATCTATTTTAAATGTAAATCTGTGCATTTATTCACTACTAATTACCAAAAAATATTTATACATCTGTATATATATATATTCAAATTGCCCACCAAGCACCTCCTGGAACTATTGTGCCATAGGGTTTGCCTCTCCATGAACCATGTGACCGTTGAAAATGTCAATCTTCCGTTGGCGTAACTCTGTTCTTTCCATGGCTCTGGTGCTGGCCAACCCAACTCCTCTGCACGTATCAATAAACCTGAACCAATCATACTGTAGCGTTATGGCAAGCTTGGTTGACGTTCAACTTTCTGTCAAAGACACCACGGTTAAAACAAAATAAAAAAAGCTGGCGAACATGTGATTATCCCATACTGCACATGTGATATTAGTGTTTGCACGCACGCACATGTGTGTGGAGGGTTTTATAATGGAGAACACCAGTTCCCCATTTGTAGCTGTGCTTGTGGCAGTGAAATGGAAGCCTTCTGCGTGTTTAAAGCAAGCAAGCATCGAGCAGAAGGGCTGTGGCTTTTTCCACCCACCACCAAAACGCCATTATAAAACCCAATACCACAATAGGAAGTCAGAGACTGGTCAAAACGTAGACCTTCCATGACAACCACTGTGTCCATCTAAACCCATCAAAGACACATTAAATGGCTTTCAAGGAGCCATCGTAAAGGCTTAATTAAATGTAAAGAGAGATTAACAATAACATTCAAGCGGGAAGAGAAAACCCGACCACTTATATGTGCGAGTTCTGTGCTAACCTTTCAATTGTGCCGAATCATAATGAGTTATGGATTTTTGTCAAGCTACATAGCAGATCATCATTAGATATCATTCTATACTGCTGGAGAATGTGCACATTAACTCCCATTGTAGAAGAAGGCTTAAAGGAAAGACTGTAGCACCTAATTCAATGTTGTCATCGTGGTGGGGTGGGTTAAATACACGGTTAGAGCCTCCCTAACGTGAGTACAGTTGAAGTCATGCTTCTCTTCTTCTTCTTCTTATTCTGAGCCGCCTAAAAGATCCTCCTTCACAGAAAAGGCAGGCTCTAATGTAAAGCATGGGCTTGAAAAACAGTGGTGGGCGTTCAGAGAATGTTTAACGGCGGCCCTGGTCGCTTGAAGATCCCCCGTGCTTTGCTTGTTCGCTTGCAGGAGTCTGGTCCGTGCTTCGGCATATCAAAGCACGATTATCTTGCGGAAAGCACAGCGAGAGGCACAGCGAGAGACACAGCGAGAGAGACAGGCTCTACTAAAGATCGGAATGAGATTCCCGGAAGGCTAAAAGTTTTACTCTCGTTCCACAGGGCATTAATGCTTTCGCCTCCTCTCTCGGCTCTTAGGTTTATGCCCAAGCTTTGGGGAATCATTTGATCGCGCCTGCAATAATGCGGCTTGTCTTGCAATGCTAAGAGCTCTTTTTAAGAGGGGGGATTATTTCAAACGCAATATTCTGCTGATGATTAATCAGAATAAGGCCCGCGTTATCTGCGGCCAAGGTCTGCAAATAGACAATGGCTGTGCAGTGGCTCTAATGATACTGTTGACAGGGCTTGGGAGCAGATTAAACTGTGAGGCAACACAACCAGTGTTGGGGGATGCGCTATTGGAAGACTTGCCCAACTCTCAGCGGTAATGACCGACCCCTGAAGTTAACCTTCACACTCTGTTGCAAGAGCTGCAACTTACAAAAAGAAAAAAAAAAGAGGAGTTGTGGGTATTTCTAGCCAAGTAACAGAATGAGCATGAGGGAAAATACAAAGCAGATACATTGGGCAGGGGTTTAACGTTAATGTCAGGCTAGCCGGACACACATTACATTAGACCTATAATGGAGGTGTGAATGCGTACTACAGAATTGTATTAGCGCTGAATGGAAAAATGGCTAATGGATCTCAAAAGTGGGTAAACCCCCACCACCAAACACAATACCTTCCACTCTCATCCCAACGCGATGACAACTGTCGGACGCCCCTCTCCCCCCCCCCCCTGACGACAACACACAGAATGGAGCGTGTAAGAAAAGAAGCATGAATCTTTCATGTTTGCGAGGAACCTGGAGGAAGGTATGACCAGCAGACACAGCGGCGAGGTAAAAAAAGAAATTAAAATAGGGGCAGCCAAAAATGTGCTCAGAGACCGGAGAGACTCGCCGTCTGCCAAGCAGAGTCAGTGTTCCTACTCATGCATAAGGGGAAGGCAGGCCGCAGACTAATACGGATTTGATAGCCAAGCTTTTCATTCTCGGTGATGGAGAGAGCTCGGGCTGTATATATATATATACACACACGAGAGCTCTGGAAAGGCGCACGCTGGCTATAGATAAAAACCCTAAATGGAGGTGGCAGACACAAGCGAAACAGAAGAAATGGGTGCAGGGAAGCACACGAGAAGAAAATGGAGAGAAAGCATGTTGTATCTTGAGGTGGGGGAAAAGAAAGAAGAAAGAAAAGGGAGACTGGCACTAAAATTGAGCAGGAAAAAAAAAAAAAAACAGAAATCACCCGAGGCTAAAATCTATTTGAAATCTACCCGGCCTTTGAAAACACTAATTAACATATCGGCGTCATTATCGGAATCGCGCCTGAGCGACGCTGACAGAATAAAATGTCGGGGTACACAATGGCAGGTGACGGCAACGGAGTCTGCAGTAATGTTCCGTCCCCTCAGGGTGGGTGGTCAATCCAACCTGCCGCCTCTACAGGGAGACGAGCTCACCAGGGCCGCACAGCCAGACGAAATGAGGGGAGACCAGTTGGACCTCAGCTGCAACAACAACGCCTTGGCTAAATGGCGCAGAGTTTCGGCCATCTGCAGCCTCGCATGTCCCGTTTTCTTTTCTCGCCCTCCCTTAGTCTATCTCTCTCTCTCTCTCTCTCCCCCTCCCCCCTTCCATCTGACAAGGCTGTTGGATCTCCGTGGCTGTGCTGACCGAGACTAAATATAGCAGGTCTTGTGTGGGGAGGCACTAGATTAACGCCAACAGCCGAGGCTGGACTAAGCAGCAGGTGATCCTTATTACAAATAAACCTTCATAGCGAGGTGGCTCTCCAGGCACCTCTAGACCCAGCAGCGCCTCTTCTACTCCACTAACCTGTACCGCCATGTCCTCCTCCCTCCCTGCTGAATGAGAGATAAAAATGATGGACACCCCCTTCATCCCCGCTTGGCTAACGTGCATTATCCATGGTGGGCTCGTAAAAAGGCGAGAGACTAGATTTGGTTAGGTTTGTAGATAGGGCTGTTTAGCGAGACCACAACCTCCTACAGTTGTACGGCTGCTGCTCTGTGGTATCCATTTCCTATTCGGCGCACAGGTTGGGTATATTTTAAGTGTCCAGGTCACAGCAGACACAGTGGCTGGCCCGACTAATTGGCTACACGGAAGAGAAAAAAACAACAAGATTCTTTACGAGAACCATGTGTGAGCCTGGGGAGTTACCGCTGTTTATCGGATTTGTCCAGCCTAGAGGTCAAGGTAAAGTGAAACGGGTTGGGCCAAGGCCAATGTAATCCTTAAATGAGAAATCCTGTTAATCTGAACACTGCATGGGCAAGGTGTGACCAGCAGTACCCACTTTGAAGGGGCTCGACAAGGGAAAACGTGCATTGCTGGTAAAGCAGGAAATTAGGTTTGCTGCAAAGAAATAAGCCTACAGGTGCAGTGGTGCAATATGACACATTTCAAGGCAAAATGTCTTATTGGTGCAGTATCCACTGCTCACATACTGTGTATCTTAATGATGGTATATAATCGAGTATCCTGTTGTTTGTGCAAAGTAAGCACTTGACTGCATGGGGCCCATAGAGTACATTTCATTTCTATTATCTCATGAATAGCAACTGTTCCTGGTTTACAGTTTCATTTTGTAGCCAGCAAAAAATAAGCACTTAAATGCCTTTGCCACTAGTTTGTTCCAAGTTTTGCCCTTTATCTAAATACAGTGGAAGCAAACTGTGTGCAATAGTTTGCTGTAACCACTTAAGATGGCTACAGGATCAGTCATGACTCCCTCTCTCACTCAATCTCATTTGCATTATTCTGCACCCTATGTTTTCCTGCCTGGAGACCTGGTTTTCTTTGTTGCTGTATCGAAAAGCGATGAATAGCAAAACTTGCCTTCTTAGACAGGTTACAATTTAAGAAACCACAGACGTGGGATTTTCCTTAAGCCCGCCTTGGCATTCGTCAATACAAAACATTTCATGCCATCTATTGTGGCTGCCACGATTAAAGGCTTATGTCGTGAAATAGTGTCGAATGCAGTTCCGTTTCCTCTCCATCTCTTTCCTGCTTCAGCCTAGGTCAAGTGTGAGGCGGAGGGGGGGTTAACATAAAGGAGCAAACAGTGGAATCCAAACGTCAAACGGAGGCTTTCCGCAATGTGGGATTCCCACCCCCAATGACCAGTGGAGTGGAGAAAATGATACAAACAACTTCACAAACGGCTCTTTTAACACACAGGCGTGTAAACACATTAACACACACACACCCTCCTGCTGATAACCACAGGCAGCTAGCTACTACAGTCCTATATTTACAGACTCTTCGTGCTCCATTTGCAGATGAGGGGACTGTATACAATAAAGGGAAAGTAGACAGGAATACACTATCAGTTGTTGGGGGACGCACCGGTTGCATTTCGTCGGCTCTGCTGAGCTATTTCAGTTTTACAATGTGCTCATTAAATTACGCCAACGCTCGCATTGGTCACCATTTTTACACTTCTGCAAAGCAGCGTCCGTTTAACAGTAAGAATTTATGAAAATAAGCCACATTACATAGCTTAATCTTTCCAATGAGCTGAATGCTAACTGCTAATTTATCCACCGCGGAGACGTTCACATCAGTGTCGACTACTATTAGGACTAGCTAGCTCCACCCTAGCATACGGATCTAGGGGTGAGAGTTGCTGGGCATAAGCCTGCTGCATCAGTGTGCTAAGGTCTAGGTCTAGGTCAAAACTGACCTTATCCATTCACTGGCCGGTCAATTGCTGCGTATTCACTTGCAGGGCTATATTAAAAAGGAACGATCGAGACCTGGATTACAGTAAAAACAAATGCCATAATACAGGCAAGCAAGGAGAGCAATTAAGAGTCAAATTGTGATTATTTACAAAATGACAACAAATCCAATATGGAGTGGAGACGTGGTGTCAGACGTAATTGCCATACGAATGATGAATGTGGCTTACGCAGCAGGCAAGGTTATTCAGATGCTTTACCCCCAAAAGAACGCACTGGCTAAGTCAATGAGAGGGGCGGGGCAACTGACCCCATTTTCAAGGCCTTCCATGCAGTTCGCCCTCTCCCCCCCTCCCCACTCCTCTCTCCCTCTCAGCTCACTCTGAGTGACAGCACAGACCATTAGCCAGGAGCGGCAGGAGGGCGGGGTGTCAACACATATGCTGTGGAAAGGCATTAGAATACTTCGTTGCGTGTGTTGATGCGATCTCACGCAATATGGGCGCCCTGCGGGGACCGAGTCGCACTGCCGACGCGTTTGCACGCGTGCGTGTGTGTGTGTGTGGGTGGGGGGGATTAGAGAGGAGGACGTGGGCCAATCAATAAGCCTCCTCTGCCCCACCTCGGCAAACCCAAACACACACTCTGGAGAAAGGGGTAGTTGACTTTATTGGATTTGTGGCGGAAGAAATTGGCTTGTAGTCTTACAGACCGCCATTGCAAAGCAGTGCAGGGAAAGGAAGGGAGGGGGCTCGGCGGTCATTTATCATTTTTTGTCAGCCCTGGTAAAGCGGAGGGGGAGGGGAAGAGGGGGGTGTCCCGTGGCTTGGCTTTCATATAAATTGAGTGCAGGTGGAATCGATGTGGCGCTGGCCGTGACTATGGGGAGGGGGAGAGGGGACTCTGGGATCAATGTTGGTGGGAGTGTGTGTTTGCTCCCATTGTTTATCCACCGTCACCTCCGGACGCCACTTAAGGACACGGGGAGAATGTCTCCATCCAGACTAGAAGATTCTTAATGATTCCACACACACACACATCTGAGACGTCTGCGCTTGCTCGCGCACGTGGGAAGGAGGAGACCAGGAATTACATCCATCGATGCTGTTGTTTTATGCCGAAGGGTATGTTGATTAGTGGAGCCGTACGTCCCACACACACATATACACACACACACACATGCATATATATATACACACACACACATATATATACATGTGTATATATATATATATATATATATATATATATATATATACACACATGAAAACATATATATATATGAATACACATACATATATACATATACAGACA
>JAODUH010058017.1:0-18015 GCA_027564835.1 Typhlichthys subterraneus | reverse complement strand
CATGGACTCTATTATGGTTTGGACTGATGTCCAATAATACTTATAGTCACTGTGAGGTGCTTTGAATACACATTGAATAGATTACAGTAATTTCCCTTTAATGAAAGGTGGAATCACAGGTGCTGGAGAAAGATTGTGGATATTTATCTCGACCAAAACAAAAACACCTCTCCCTTCATTTACACAATACAGTAGGGTGCTCCCTCAGAAGCTGCTCTCCCCAAATTGAACATACTAGGATTGTGTTTTTGGTGTGGTCTGCACCACTTTGTTTGTATTCCCATTTACAGAGCCAGGGCCAGAGTCGTTTTCAGTGCAAACACGGAAAGAGATATTTGCTGATTTTGACTTAGCTTCAATTGCTGAGTCCACCTTTAAGTGATGCCAGTGATTTAGTTAATTCATATTTCTTACATGGTCCTTCTATGTTTTGATTACAGCTTTTAAATCAAAGATTAAGGAGGTGAAACGAGAAAACATGGACCGCAAGGTAATCCTGCAGAAGAGAAAGAAGTTCTTGAAACTGGGAGACCTGAAGAAGAAGGACATAAAGAAGCTGGTGCTATACTTGAAGAATGGTGCCGACTGCCCCTGTCAGCAGCTGGACAACCTGGCCAACCACTACCTGATCATGGGCCGCAAGGTGGACAAGCAGTACCTGATTACGGGAATCCACAAGTGGGACAAGTCAAGCTCAGAGTTTAAAAAGGCAATAAAGAAACTCAAAACCTACAAATGTCCTACTTTCCCAGATACCTTCAAATAATATGCTGGCACACACACACACACTTGTTGCAACTCATCATACATAGAACTTGCACAACCATAAAAAAACATACATTATCTTTACTTTTGATTGTTCCATTTATATATCTATATATCTTATGTATATTTACAGATATACTTTAGAATTGCCATTGTTCATTTCACGTCGAATGTGTTGGTGACTACAAGGACATTGTAGTAAAAGCCCTTCTTCGTTCAATCATTTCCACTATATATATATATACACAGTATGTAGATATTTGTCTTATATTATATGAGAAATCTCTGAACTTTGTGTTGCTCTGATCATATATTAATAGCTAATAGAACCAATGGCTAGAATGTGGAATTTATAAATCTTGGCATGTTAAGATTTAAAGGCTACACTGTAGATGAAAGCTTCAGATAGAGTAATTGTTAAATAACTTATTGATAGTAGTATGATAGAATGCTCCTTTTACCTGATTGTTTTTTCAAATAACTGCACTACTGCTAATTCTTATCCTTTTATTTCTTTTTACTTGGAAATCAGAACTGCTGTTCTATATCCACCATCTGATTAGCAAAATTCAGAAACTATGTAAAACATTGAACATAATATGTAACATGCAGAAGGGTCTGATTTATCATTAGTATGTTGTCAGAAGATATTTGGCCAAATCTTTCTTTTGCAATCACTGTCCACATGTAATATAATTAATTATAATGCGTTGTTTTTTTATGTTAGAAAACACATAATTAAAAAACAGTGCAGACAGCCAAATCTGTATTTTGGATTGTTTTGCTCAGTTGCTGGTTCATGTAAGCACTCTGTTGTTTTATGATTTGAATATCAGCAGTGTGTCACTGCTTATAACATGTACATACAAATTTTACATAAATATGAAAATAATTATGATATTTTTTGGTTTTTACTAACTTAAACACCACAATTAGGGCTTTCTTCATATACATCTTCCTATATCTTGGGACCATGGCTATATTTCAGTCAGTAGCAATCACGTAAACGTTGTCCGTGTGAATTAATTTAACTGTAAATATGTTGTTTATGAAACATGTCTTGATATATTTTAAGAAAACAGAAATAGCAGGAGTGCTTCAGGTATTACACTTGTAATTGTGTCCACCAGTGCTCTTGTTCAGATGAAACATTTTCAAAAAAAGGAAGGCGCAGAAAACCACTATGAGGAGTGGCAATGCGACTTCAAAAAACAAGGCACTCAAGCAGAGTTAGTGAAAAAAAGCCTTTAATGTATAGGCTAGGACATTTAGGATGTTTTAGATTTGGCTTTTTATCAATCCTATATACAGTAGGCCTTCTTAATACACAGACACATACATCTATTACTTGTAATAACCATATTTACAGGATCATCTTTTGTGGTCGTTTTACCAAAAGGCATCCATCCCTTTATTCTACTAGTGGTCTACAAGGTTTTAACATATTAAATTTGTCTTGCATTTTCTGACCATCCTGTTAAATGTGATTTTATGCTATGTGCACATTGTTTGCTTCCATAAAGCCAAACATGACGTGCTTCCTATACAGCCTGCATGGATTCAAACTAGCATGCAGTTGTTTCTAGTTGAGCGCAACATTTTAACATTTTGGAAAGAAAATATTTTCATATATGAATGTTTTTATTGCATCTCCTATAAACATGTACTTCAAATAATCCAAATTATTTTTGTAATGTTCTATGAAGTTATTGGTGGTTTTAGTTAGCTGCTCGGAATAAATACATTATAATTGTGAGCTATACATCATTAACAGTTCCTGTTTAAATTGAGGGCTTTCTTAGTCAGTTGTCAAAATCCAAGATTAATTTCAGTCAGTCAGTCAACTTCAATCAGTCACTGATGGAAGCTAATTTTATGGTCATGATTTTCCAAAGCATTTTAAATTCTTTACAATAATGTGCCAATATGTACATGACGATATGGAGAGACTTAAGATGGAGATATTATACACATACTGAAGGTAAAATGTAGGTAAAATATTGATATACTGTAAGATTAATGCAAATGTTTTTTTTTATTTTTTTTATTGAACATATGTCAACACAATGCATATAAACAGACACACAATGAATATTGTGCTGTTTTTATCTGTCAATAAAAAAACCTTGTTAAATACCAGGAAGTATCAAACGGACAAACGTCTTTCCCATCTGGTTTCAGTAATGGCTTTGCTATTGGGAAATACATGTCAGATGTGGACTGCACTTTCTAATCATTACTTCAGCTGTCTTCAAAAGGTACGCAGGAACTCAGTGCATCTTTGTCTTATTAAGAGATTGTCTGCAAAGAACATCCTGTTGGATTCATATGCCATATATCCACAAATTGACAAACCTCGATGAAATACTACTCTGATTTGGTTAGAATCTTAATCAAGGAAGGTATTCCATTAAGTGTTCAATATCACTACCATACTTAATTCTTTGAATATAGATTAAAAAATGATATGTGAAAAAAAAAGAAGGAATATTCTTTTGTTAACCATTAATAATGATGTGTGGACAGTAGAGAACATGTCCTTCTGTGTAAAAAACGCTTGGCATCATGAAAATACATTTAAATCTCTGGCCAGGCGGTAGGTTTATAAATATTTGTAAAGCAATGAGCACCTTGTCTTTTTGTTTAAGAAGTACATCCATGTCTACACATTAACAGAAGGAAACAATAAAGTGTAATTAAGACTTATAGTGCAAATATTTGGCAGAAAATACGCTGTTGTAACGTTAGACATGCTTTTTTTCCCCCAGAGGGTCTGAATGTTTTTGTTTTATGGACCTTTGAACCACCGCTGAGAATGAAGGCTTTTATTTTTTCAAGTGAGGCAGTTCTGTTTTTAATCCATCTAAGCTCCATCAAAGGCACAACTATACCACTAAATGCTATAAAAAAGCACACATCCAAAGGATGTAATGTTATAGTTGAACGCCATGTTTTATGGCAGAACTGTCAGTAGTCCATGCATAATACATACATACTGTACATATTATGCATTGGCTGTACAGCAGTCGTAAAGCACAAACGTCAAATGAAATGAGCAACAGAATAATTAATTTGATCAATATGAAATACATAGTATATATATTATATAGTATATATAATTAATCTTATTTTAAAACCACTTTCCACATTGTCAAGTTTTGTGAAAGAGCACCATCTCAACTGAGAGTTAAGATCCTGGTAACTTCACCTGAGTGTTTTACATTAGCAGTCGCTTAAATACAGTGTTTCTGGCTCCTATGCTGACCTGGACCTCGAAGAAGCAAACCATTAATGTCTTTGGCCTGCTGGCAACACTCGGGGAGAGGGATGGTTTGACCCTCTGTGTTTGTGGACAACTTCCCTGAATTCCGGGATCTTGGTCAAATTGGCAGATTAGTTCTATCAATCATTTCACTGTTAACTGGCCAGAACCTCAGGCAGTTTCACTCTCACAGCATATGCAGCTTTATGCTGCTGCTCACAGCATGTGATCATGACTTTAGCAGGTTTTTGAATAAAGGGGTGCATGTGTGTGTGTGTGCGTGTGTGTGTGATGGGGGTTATATCCTGAAAGGAGACTGAGTAACAGAGAAACAATTGTTGTCTTACTCACCCAACCTCACAAAGAGTTGTGAGTAGAGACTTTGGAGTGTGTTGCCCATGCGGCCAACTGCCATATGTTTTTGAATAATTGCCATTGGTTTTAAGAGGGTGATGTCATTGTAGGTTTGCTGTTCCAGTAACTATATTACTGCAGGACTGGATTTGATCCTTGACATTACGGGATTCTTGCCACACATTTGGTTGCTCTTTCTAAATTATAGGCGAGAAAATATTTGCAATAAATAAGGAAGCGGGGCAGTTTATATCAACAAGATTCAGCTGAGGCTTTTAACAAGTTAACGGAGAAGTTTCTGGAAGTCCTCGCTGCATTTATGAAGAAAATACACCTCCATTAATTATATGTATGTATATATATATATATAGTATATATATATATAGATACTTTATATATATATATATATATAAAGTATCGTTTAAATTAGATTAATTAAAAAGTGTGTCTCAACATCTCAAATAAAACAGATAATTTATAGTTTGATCACCTACTTCTAAATAAATGATTGTGATCCAGTTTCAGCATGCTTCCTTAATCTCTTATGTTTAAACATGCATTTGGTCAAAATATTAGGATTCATGATAGATCTTAAGCCTTGTGTGTTATGCTGGCACTATGAACATGATCATGTTTCCCCCTGCACTGATAATAAAGAGCAAGGTGTATACAGTATCTTATAGCAGCAGTGCCAAAAAAAAAACAACGTAATTCCAGACAGTATAAATGTGAAAGCTTAAATGGTACAGTCCAAGCTTGATGTCTGTTTACTGGACAAAACATGGGCATATGCACATGCAAACACATATCATCTATGTACAGTATGGCATCATAGGAACCTGTGCAAGATGAACTCTGCTAAAACATTTCACACAATTACACACAACCACTTTACCAAAGAATAATATAGCCCAACAATATATCCTGTAGGTACAGATATACTGAGATTGTAGGTGTTGGCCTATAGTTGAATGAGTATAAGAAAATAATACTCAATAAAGTTATAATGCTCGCGAAAATGTAAATGTCAGGTTTTATCTTACTATGTTGTAGGTAGGGGGATGGGTAGGCCTACAACATAGAGAAGACAAGAAAAGAAAACACTGTTTTTCAGTCCCTATATAAGAACAGGCTGTGTTGTGGGCAGTGTTTGTATTGTAATTATGCTCTGATTGGCTGCAATTCAAAATGGCTTGTAGAGTCACATTCTATTTAAATACAGAATTTGCAGATCATTTCAGATTTAACATTGTAACATATACATTACAGACATGTGCTTACATGGTGATGTTCATATTTGAACAATATTGGCTCTCTAAGAAATGCACAAGACAACTTTAAGACATGCACATGACTAATGTTGTATACTGTATACTATTATATAACAGATTCATGTATTAATTATATACTGCTTTTGCCAAGGGAAGACAATGGAAGAAAGAAGTTTCATGACATTGCATAAGCCAAACCCAACCAATTATGACATCATACTAAATTGTATAATTGTTGCTGACACATCCCATGGCAACAATTTCAGGTAAAATGTGTAAACTGTTCTCCAACAGAGTAAACCAGATGTGAGCTGCTGTTGCTTTGAGGGAGTTTCTTGCATAAAATAAAATAAAGTAAAATATTTATGACGCATTTTCATCGGGCTGGTTCAAAGGTCATTTACTTCTCAGTACCCTTCCCTTCAAACATCTAAATATTGTTCCCCAGTGACAGCTCCACCATAAGTGCATTCACAGCACTTTAATGATAGTCTCTCTGTCAACCACTCTCACTTCAAGAGACTTTTAACTACAGTATGCCTGCTTATTATGTTATCTTGACGTAGTTACACAAAAAAGCTAGACAGCTTTATCATTTTTTCCAACAATTACATATTTTTATTTTTCCTGGCACAGATCCCTTTGTAAAAAGATAAAGATACAGTTGGTGTTTATAGAGAATGCTTATACAAACTATATCGCTCAAGCAATGGTCATCAAAATACCCTCCAGAAGGTTTATTGAAAGTTTCTAGTAAGAGCAATAAGAAAATTGGCGATGCAGCCTTTATTAACGATGCCCCCAAGCTATGGAACTCACTACCTATAGCAATCAGGGAATCCGGGTCAGTAAATATCTTAAAAAAAAACTATATATTTATATTTATATCTATAAACATTGTTATATTTCTATTCTATTTCTAACGCATATATTCAAATGAGCTTTTAGCTATCTTGTAACTGCACTACTATGCACTGATAAACTGCTACAGGAAATGGTGCACATGCAACGTGTATGTTATCTTATTTTAAATTAGTTGTTATGTCAGGTTCTGTAGTTGTTTTGGTGAATATACATGCAGGGTCTGTATATCTGAGGCTATACAGCACCCTCAGATGTGTATGAGGGAGTGTTGGTAATTCCTACACTGAGGTTAGTGGGTACAGGGTATATAACCATCCATAACAGACATGTACTGATAACTAAACTGCTACTGGAATATGCACTTCCTCCACCAGATTAGCATAGCGCTATACCATGGTGCTGACGTTCTGACATAGTAATAAAAAGGATATGGTTTTAATTTCTCCTATATTTCTATCATCTGATTCCTTTAACCATTTTTTATTGTCATTTCAGTATCATGTTATGTATCTTTATTGTATTATTTTATGCACCTGTTTTAAATTGTCTTTTATTTATCTTTTAATCTGGTTCATTTAACCATTTTTATTATTGTTGTTTCTCTATATTTCTGTATTTATTTATGGGAAGCACAACTGTACATGTATTCCCTCTCTGTAAAACACTTTGAACTGCAATTCTGTATGAAAAGTGCTATATAAACAAAGAATATTATTATTATTATTATTATTATTATTATTATTTTATTTTATTTTTTATTATTATTATTATTATTATACAACTTATTATATACAGAAATATATATTAATACAAGTAAGTATAATAGAAATCAAAGGTGAATGAGTAACGTGACATTGTGTTTTATGCTTTCATCTACACATGGTTAATTGTCTGAAAAGTGTGGCTGTTGTGTCCACATACTGAAGAAGATATTTGTGATATATTTGATGGGCAAATAATTTTTTTTGGGTATATGTATTTTTAACCCCAATCACAAAGCCTGGATCTGAACTTGACAGCACATTTCTTTTTCTGCAAAGTTATTCAACACATCAACAAGCAGAATCAGGGAAATTGTTTTACATGTAATGTGATTACAGCCACATGCTCCCAAGAGGTGGATCAAAGGACACTATTTAAATTGGACAACATTTTTTAAAGACATAAACAATTTGAATGTTGAGGAAAATAAATCTAAATAAAAGGTTCAATATCATGAAGTAATCAGATTATTGTTACTGTGTTTTGATGACTGTTATCCATTATGTTGAGGCACACAGTCCCTGTATACAACACTGTCTCTATTTCTCTATTGTCACAGTTTACACTTCAAGTCAAAGCTCCCTTGCCACTCTGTAAGTGGATATCAAGTCTGGGCAACGTTTTCATAAGCGCTTTGTTCCCAAACATGGTCTGGGGCTTTTTGAATCTGATTAAACAAAATCATATGCTGCTACGAAAACACCCATAAATTTGATGTCAAAATTATGTTTTACAGGGAGGATTTTCCAGCAATGTCTGTTTATAAAGCACAGCACACATACTATCTTTCCAGGGTCATGTGATTCATGGGGGTGTTCAGGCGCAAAAAACTCACGCCGCACGCACATGCACACACACACAACAGCACAGTTTTACATTTTCTGCTTGTTCTAGTTGTTATAGTTGTAGCTGTAACACAATAATGGCCAACTGAGTAGGTGATGTCTTCTGATGGCAAACATTTGAATAGACTGTGATGTGTAAGTCTGACGTTACAGGTTCAATGCCTTGCCTACACCAGTTCAGTGAATATTATCAACAGCTGACTGGCCTATCGCAACCAGTCCTTGAGCAAGACCCTGTAATCCTATTTGGTCAGTGAGCCATTATGGATAGGAAATGAAGGGCAGGGCTGTTTAAATATTTGGCAATGCTATTTGTGTTAGGCACCGGTATGTGGTTGACACTGCAAAGCATTCATGGTATTGAATCAATTTGACAGAAAATCCACTTCAATCACTATATTTGAAAGTGCATTGACGTGAACCCCAACTACTGTCATGGAGTCCAACTGGCATTCATGAGATTCAGCTCCACTATGAAGAGCTGCTGAAGAAGGGGTAGATGTTAATGACTATACTTGAAAGAAGCAGCAGTTTCCTTGCCTACAATATGATGCATACCATGTGCTATTATTAGTTCGGTACACTAGAATAAGGAAAGTGTGGGTGAACAGTGGACAGCAGGATAAAGGGCAGGGTTGTATTTCATTACCCTGTATGGGAGATTGAACTGTTATTTGCCAAAGCCTGTGGGGTGCATAATGAACATTTCTGTTATCAGGTAATAATCAGCTGTGTCATTGACAACATTACAGACATATGAAAGGGCAGATGTTGGAGGAGGCTGAAAACATACTGTAATGCCATAGATGGATCTCATAATCAGCATTTCAATGTTAGGAAATGACAAAACACAGGAGAACATTGACAGATGGAGGCATGCATATACAACTGTTATATTATATATAATAAATAGTCTATATGTCCCTCCTATTTAGGCTATTTGACTTTTATTTAAACTTTTAAATTACAATTAGATTTATATTATATATACAACTTGTTTGAAGACCTAGAATTCTAAAGTTTGGGATGAGGTGCTCCCTCTAGTGTCACAATAGAGGGCAACATGATTGCATTTAGGTAGCCTACTTATGCTCTAATACAAATCTTACGCAATTGTTTAGGCTTTCTTGGTCTGCCTGGATCTGCCTGGAAGTTTGAGTTTTACAAACAGGGCGATGGCCTGCATGCTATATTAAAATTAAAATTAAATATTTATTTCAATTATTATTTGAAAAGATACATGAACCCTTGTAATTATCAAAGAAAGAAAAAAAGACTCCCGACCTTGTTACAGACTCCCTGAAGCCACGCTCTTAAATGGAAACAGCCAGGCGGTTGCGGTTTAAACTGGAATGGCAGTGGTTTGGGTTGAAGTGCTTTCAAATGAGGTGTGCAGGGTGAGAGCTTATACCACCTAAATGTTCTTCCTCTTCTCATTTACACTTGTAACCGTTGCCTGTAGCTTAGACAGGGACACCAATCTAAAATAAACATTTATGTATGCCTATTCAGTGTTATAGGCTGTCTTGTCTGCTGTATTTCTATGTTGTGTACAATATGATAATAATAATAATAATAATAATAATAATAATAATAATAATAATCTGGATAGATCCATAAAACAATTAAAATAGCATTAGCCTTGCTTGAGTGTTTGCAACTTGAAAATCTATTTTTAAAATGTATCAATATTAAGATACTAAATGGCAAACTGTAAAGAATGTATTATTTGCATTAGAATACAGTTTTTACAAACACTCCACTAGATGGCAATGTTCTCCAACAATATAATCACGTATACCTAACCTACAGTAAATGTATCGGTAAAAAGTCATCAGTATGTAATTATCAAAATGCATTTGAAATAACTACAATAATGTCAGTAGGGCATTTTGTTGACTATTAAAAAAGCAACAATGTTGTTAAACAGAAGTCAATGGGAAAATGTTATTACAGCATTAAAATTGATTGTAGGAAAATATTCCTGTGCCTTCCTAATGTTCATATACAATTAGAACATAACATCTTACAGTAAAACCAAGGTATGCATTAAGCTCACATGGCAATCAATGATTGGTTTCTTTTAAATGGCACCTGGGATATGTATCAATTGTCCATCATAGGAAATATTTTTTTCGACTCCTTCGTTCCTGTCCCATATTATCTGGACTATACTGCTATAGTGTCTGCACCAACTGCAGATGAATTAGTGTGTTATATTCACGATATTACCTAAAGTATAAGTCATAAACACATTTTCGCTGAATGGTGTTCTTATCAGACATTTTAATGTTGAGGTATACGCAATATATATATATATATATATATATATATATATCCAACCATCCATCCATCCATCCATCATCACACGGGCAGCAGTTCCAGCAGGGGACATCACCCAGAAAATACACTGTTAGTCAAATTATACGAATATCTCCTCACGGCCCACTAGCTGTCTGTTTAGTGTGTGTGCTGTGAAATAACCAGATGGCTCTGTAAATGGGATAGCAATTAGTGGTGCGGACCGCACATAGAGCAAAAACTCTCTGCATTAAACACATCCCTCAAGGGAGCAGTGGGCAGCCACTGTGCAGCGCCCAGGGACCAACTCCAGATTGCAACCAGTGTCACTGGTCAATGGCACTGACAGGAGAGTGACCCTAATATGTTTTTTGTACCCGGAGGAAACCCACAAAGACACAGGGAGAACATGCAACCTCCATGGAGAAAAGTCAGGCCGACCAGGGTTCAAACCTGGGACCTTCTTGCTCAGAGGCCACAGTGCTATCCACTGGCCTACTGTGTTGCTGCTCTACACTCATTAGGATGCAACGACGGAAATCTAAATTCTAAAACCTAAACACAGTCCTTAACTGAGAGCATCCAGACCTATTCAATAATTTAACTTTTATATCAGGCTACATGTAAGGCCTTAGGACACCCCCTCCTCCTCCACCAATGTGCATCCACAGTACAGTAGCATGGTTTTTGTGCTTTGTTCTTCTGTGTGCAGAGGTCATCTAGATAACTCACGTGATACATATGATAATAATGTATTGCAATTATAGATCCTAGAACACTAGAGTAAAGGATCAATAAGGACAACTACAATTAAAAATAGATGAGGAAATCCAGAGGGTGCTAGTTATGGCGCTTTTCCATTGCTGGTACCAGCTCGCCTCTACTCGACTCTACTCACCTCGCCTCGTCTCTACTCGCTTTAGGGAGCTTTTCCATTGAATAGTATCAGTTCTACTCGACTCTACTCGCCTCTGCACGGGTCCTTTTCCATTGCAGATAGTACCATGTACCCGCCCACAGTGACGCGACAGAAAACTGACGTGACGCTACCTTCGACGCGACACAGCTGGATCTTTTCGTCGGCTACCAAACTGAGGAATGTCTGCACTTCCTCTGCTGACCACGGTGTTGTTTTGCGGGTTGTCATGTTTTCCAAAAGCATTTACTGTAACAGATTGCGGATGCAAAATATCCACTCTGCACTGAATCGCGCTGGGTTTACGCCGGTTTATGTAGGATGTCCTAGGATGTCGCGCAAATGTGACGAGTCGCTTAAGTCCAATCTGTAGACTGCATTGTTGTCACGTCACATTTTGGTATCACCTCAGCTCGCTTGGAACCTCGACAAATCAGGTACTAGAAAAAGTACCTGGTACCAGGTACTATCCCAACTTTTGCACAATGGAAAAGCAAAAAATGCGAGGCGAGTTGAGTCGAGGCGAGCTGGTACCAGCAATGGAAAAGCGCCATTAGTGCATACTGTAATCATATCAGGGTGTGTGAATGTATATGCCGGTGATTAATGATATTTGTATTGTGGAACATCGATCTATTGATGCTTGTATTTGGCATCCTCCACTGACCTCTGTATCTACCCCCACAGTCATGATAAGATGTGGTTGGTTACAGTGGGACATGTTGACCACATTGTCAGGGACCATAATGTGTATGTCTATGCCACATGCCCAACACATGCCCAACACATGCCCAACACACGCCCAAAACATGCCCAACACATGCCCAACACACGCACAACAAAGACGATGGTGATGGCAATGTGATCAACACACTCACTATATTCACCTAAGGTTGTGTGACCTTTACAGCCATACAACATGCTACTGCAGTACATAGAACATGTATTACAGTATAACAAAAACAGGTGATTCATTTATTGTTAGCAACCCTCTGCTATGGCTGTGCCAATGGTGTGCTCTAGGTTAGTTGAAGATGAGTGAGGACTGCGTGTTCCATTATAGTTGGGCAGCTGGAGATAAGCTCTGATCTCTCCATCTATGTACCTATTCAAACACACAACCTTTCTTATCCCAATAATTATGTTGCAAAAATGAACTAATCTTTTACAAGGTGTACTCCTTGGTATTTGTCCAGAAGGAATTGGCACTGCAATAGCACTACAGCACTGTACCTTTAAAAAGTGAATTTATAGCCCTGACGTCAGGACGTCAGTTTCTCATCTAGTGAAAGCTTCAAAAGTAAATACTATCATTATTGACCTATAATTTGAGTGATTTGACTTGGCAATGGCCTGCTCCCAATTCACAGTGGAATGGGTCCACCACTTAGTTACCATGCACAGAACCATCCTGCTGCCAGCTTTCACAGCCCTTTTGTAGATTAAATCAGTTTGGCTAAGTCCAAATAAGTCAATTTTAACACGACTGCATTAGAAATGTCATAGGAACCTAGAAAGACTGTAGGCCTGATAATAGGCTTGACATGGCATGACTGTTAAAGCTGCAATCTAACTTTCCATCTGAAATACATTTGAAAAACTAAGAGACTGTTGCTTCAATTAACATATTGGACAAGTTCAATGAATGATATATTGCATGATGAGTTAGATGTTGTGGTTGGCATGAAACAGCTTAAGGGGGTCTATCTAACCCAAGCTGTGGAGCATGGCAGCCTCCACTCCACAAAATCACTAACATGCATGCATAATTCAATAATTGTAATGTATAGCTTTCTTACGGCCTTATTATACGGTACAAATACTGTAATGTTCAACATATAAAACATTTAGGATGCTTGGTTTAAACAAACACAAGTATAATGTCTATGTCTCTATTGTGTTCCATTGTCTCTCAAATCCAATTCAAATGCAGCATTTCCTGGTAATGTGTTTCCGAGAGATTCCTGTCATCTCGATCTCAAATCAACTTTGACCTCGTACATGAGGTTTGACACAGTAGCACACAAACCCCAACAGACAGAATTGGTTCAGTAATATGTATACTGTACAGTGTTCTGCACTAACATGATCACTATGCATTTTGATGGTGCTCCTATAGGACCACATTAAAGGCAGTAGGTGTCAATGATTTGACAGGTCAGGGTTTTTGACGTGTTGCGTCGTTGGGATGGAATGGGATAATTTTCCACTGTTTCCACAGCACTGTCATAATTGCAGGCCTGTGTTCATTTCCATTCTAGTGTTTGAGCAGCGAGGGGGCAGGATGATAAATGGGCTTTTATAAACAAAGCCCACATCTGAGTAGAGCTTGCACAGGCAGTGTGCGTGTGTGTGTGTGTGTGTGCGTGTGCGTGTGTGTGTGTGTGTGCTATATCAGTCACCTTAGCTTAGTGGATGCTTGGTCTGCTGACTGTGACAGAAGCACCCACTGTAATAAAGAGAATGGATAGACAATGTGGGAATTAACACCAGATAGAGACTGTCTAATCAATGAGGCCATAATATCTGAAATCAATTAGACTACGATCTTTATTATTTCTATGAATAAGATAATTAAAATGTGCTGTGTATGTTATTGGCATTATAAATGGAGATGATCAAACCACATTTGATGTGCAATCTGGTTCATACACAAATATACTGTATGTCATTTATGAAACCAAAATATAAACAATATTATTACCTTTGGCTGTCAGAGTATGTGAGGTTGTGTGTGTGCATAAGTTCAGATTGCACCAATGAGAACGTCTGAGCTGCAACAGCTGCATTGTGCACAAAGCTGCTAGCATCACAGGTGTGTTTACTGACCCATGAAAATAAGTGCATTTAAAATCAAATCTATTTTTGGGCTTTTGTTGCTGAGGCTACAGACAGAGAGACATCAATACCTCCAAATGCCACTAATGAGCTACCAGCATACAAGACAAAGAGGTCGATAAAATCTTATTTGCGATATATACCTTTATAGTACAAAAATTGGTATTGTTTATATTCTTAACTTAAAGTGTGAATAAATGTTCTGTCAATGAAGAACAAATATATTGCTCATATTTATATTAAATGTTTGACATGTAAAGTTGATAAAAGGGTTGGGGGAAGTTATTAGCAGGCCACCACCTTCAGCCAATCAAAACAACTGACATCACTTTGGGAAAATAGGCACTTGTTGCTGTCGATATTGGCATAATTTGAACTCCTCATCTACATCAGCATTTGTGAGACCATGACAGTCTATAGCAAGATTTTATTTTAATGTGATTTTTGTGTCTCTCCCTGCATTTGAATCACGCAATGTGATTCACATCCGACTGTGACTACCGTCAGTGGTAGTCCAGTACAGCAAACACCCAACCAATGTCTAACGCTGTGTCCACAGTCCAAACTAGCATGGATAATTGAAAAGTATGTATCTCTCCATTTTGGCCTTCTGCTTACTCAAACACGCAACAAGTAGCTTCATCTTAAAACTTTCCTGTAAGTTGGCCATTTCTGTGAGGACACAGATCTTTTTGAAAATGTTAGCGTGGAAGGTGGCTGTAAACGTCAAACTAAACTATACTAGTGTGGACATAGCATTATTCTATGGCACACTCCTTATCCCAGTTAAGGTAACATTGAAAACGCAACATCGCAGTGGAAGAACACAATGAATGTTCTACAAGTTTCAAACCAGACCAGCTATGTCAGATATAAAGATTATTCCCCTACAATGTTGTTCATTATAATACTCCTCCCCATTTAATTGTGGCAATAATACAGTCGAAAGCTCAACCTGGATGAAAAGAAATGAGTTAAAGAGGATTCTTTCAACAAGTGACCAGAGGGTGCCCTTTCCCAGACCTCTACATGGTACAGTAGCTGCTTGCATTATATATTAAGAACTGCCATAGAACTCTGCCTTGAGAGAACACAGCTGCTATATCCAGGGCCAGTGATCTCATACTATCTGTAAGGGAAATATGCGCACATGGCTTCCATATAAAACAGTCTTTATCCCCTTAATTCTACCCTGTCAGTGTTCTTCATCTTTTAACATGATCAAGCATCCACCATATGTACTACCAGTATATACTGCACACCTCTGTGGCACGCAGCGCCTCCTGATTACTCCTCCGCTCTCTGAGATAGTGCATCGCATTGTAAATGCAGTGTATGTGCGAGCTATTCCCTATAGCATGCTGCTGTGGTGCACACCAGCAATCTCCATCCAGTGCTTGTCACAGGAGCGCCCGGTCGGGCCATAGGTCCACCGCTGCATGCATTTGTGTAAAACATACATCACAACAACTGCATCATTTGGAGTTAAATATGAAACAGAGAGAGAGAGAGAGCGAGAGAGAGAGAGAGAGAGAGGATAGATTGACAGAAATTGAAAAATGACTAAGATTAATAGAAGAGAATGACAAGCAGCAGTAGGAAAGGAGAGAGAGACGGATATAATCAACCATGCTGTGACCCTCTTTGATCGATTAGTGAGCCATACAGATTAAGATTCAGCATCTAAGAGGAAGAAGCAACATATTAATCTGCTATGTCTGAAATCACTTGTGTGGTTCACTAGTACTACACTGTAGCCATGTCATGGTGTCATGGTGTCACACTGACTGATAGAGGTTTCAGGGAATTTGCATGTGCTTTTGCTATTGCCGTTCAATTAATCATTACGACATGAGTTATGGCTTATACATTCTGGGGTGCATTCAATACTCTGGGCCACCACTAGGGTAAACAAATTGTGAAGTGAATCATCACATTACCACTAGGGGATACTATAGCAGCAGAAACATATTTTACAAACAATATCAGCTCCAGAGTCATTCAGCTATTCACTTGTGCACTATCAACCTTGTTTATTGGACAATGAGCGTGCTCAACACTGTCATCTCTTGGTGGCACACGGCTGAGAATCCTGTGTTCAGTGTGTAGACTACAGAGTCTACACACTGACCAGCAGACAAATGACTCCATGCTTCAGAGAGAGTGTAGTGGGTGGAGGCATGACTAAATGTTTCCCCTCCATGTATATTAAGTGCCTTCCAGGTTTAATCCCAACATGAGTAATTTCAGTGATCTATGATCTATGAGGGAAACAGATGGATGGATGGATGTTTGTGTGTGTGCGTGTGTGTGTGTGTGTGTGTGTGAACCTTACTGTTCGCCTGCTCAAATTCCTGCTTCACTGAAATTCATATTTCAACTGTCATCCCTGTCACTCTCTAGCTAGTCCCTGTAGCTCTGTCTAGCCTTTGTCAGGCCATGGCAGTAAGTATGTGTGTATGTGTGTGTGTATGTGTCACATGGGCACAAGTGTGCGTTATGCATGTGCCTTAATGTGTGTTGGGTTGTGCACATTAAGTATTTACAGGTGCTCTATACCATATTTCAACATTAATCCTACAGTCCTATCAACTTCCTTGTTTTTGTTTTCTGGGTTGTCCGAGCAGACTCAGAATGTACTGTAGCTGAAAGAGCATCCTCGCATGAGCACATGCTCATGCGTGGAACACGCACAATCGCGACGACAGAAATGGTCATTAGGCTGTTGCTAGAAGACGCCCAGTCGCTAGGCCACACCTTGGTGTGGTTCTCGCTTTAGTGCTTGTGAGTGTGTGTGTGACCCTGGAAGTATTTGTTTAGGTCTGAGATGCTGGAGCTCTCGTGTGACATCTAATGGCAGAAAATCACAACAGGCTCACTTTAAATAGTCAATCAGAGAATATTTAGAGAAACAATGCTGTTTAGGTGTCAAACATGAGGATGTGAGCAACAAAAACAAAAAGTCAATAAATGTTTTTCCATCAGAAGACGTTAATAACTAATTGAATGTCATGGTGTAATTTGTAAAATACTGTCATATTATTGAGAGGACATTGCTGGTACCCCTAAATATAAGTATGGTTAACCAAGCATGAGAGCTCACAAAGACCCGGCAAACAATCCACCAATCATGAGAGTCTCTTTCAGCCAATTGAGACAGTGAATTCACCTCCATCACACATCTGACAACATCCCTTCATAAAACCTAGAGGTGAATGCTTCAATAGGTTTACACAGCCCATGATTTACACAAGCTAGTGTACAATTAGAAGGCTTTTGTGAGTTGTGACCAAATTACACATTGACTAATTGCTCCTGCATGTGTTGCTGCTGAAACAACTGTAGAAGCCACAATAGCTTGCCAGAAAACCACAAAAACATTTTAATGTACACTGTGGTGACACAGGAGCTTGCAACAATCTCTTCAAATTAGAACATCTTAAATACATCTGCCTGCTGTGTTATAGACTAATCTGATTCATGTTTGAATGAATCAGTCTTTTGTCAATTTGAAGTGATTTCACCTCCATCCGAATAGTGTTTTTATCACCACAAGTGAGATTGGCCTATTGGGAGTGGCCTATATCTTGCTGCTTATGTTTCAAATAATGCTTTTTGAAGACAGACTTATGCCTGGTGTTACCGCTCCATTACATAAACTCTTTTTTGGAGTGCAGTGCCTTGCATTACCCTATTCAAGTGAAGTCTGGGAAACAGCTAGGAAACAACAGACACATCCGGTATCTTATCCTCCCATTGGCCTTCCTGCTTTGTCTGCCAATGTGAGCGGACGTGTTTCCTTTTGCTCTGCTCTGCTATCAGCTTTCTGCTTTTCTG